>PVIA01010917.1:0-48213 GCA_004024845.1 Tonatia bakeri | reverse complement strand
TAGGGGTAGTGTGTAAAAGAATAGAGGTAACCCCTACGTTAGTAGAGTTTTGGAAATTGCGAAGTGAGCCAAGATCTATGAGGGGTGTTGAGTTGTACTTACAAGTATATGAAATAAGTCCTATTTATAGTGATATTGAAGCAACAATCTTAGGGCAGATTCTATGAGATCTAGACAACAAGAATAAGGAGCATAGAATCTTGAGTGGTGTACCAATGGGACCCAAGTGAGGGACAGTAAATTATCAACAAATTGTGAATGTGATAATAGGGGGAACCTATCAATCGACAGTATAACCAGCTAAGCAAAGAAGATTATGTAGAAAGAAAAGAAAATACTATTGAAATAAAAAATGTCAGAAAAGGGAGAAAAAGATAATATAAATAAACAACAACAACCAAAGTAAAACAACCAGCTTATATATTAAAGGAGAGATAGATTTGGAGCAGAAGTAATAACACTAAGATGGATGGAAAAGAATTATAAGGAATTGAGAGATATATACACTCAAACAAACATTAGTAGGATAAGGGGAAAAAAAAAGAAAAAAATAGAGAGAAAGAAAAAAAGAAAGAAAGAAGAAGAAAACACAGAGAGAGAGAGAGAAAGAATCAAACAAAAAAAAATAAAGAAACACACACACACAAAAAAACTCTTGTTCGTTTCTGACTGGCCAAATCGGTATTTCTGTTCCTCCCAGCGCAAGCAGGCTGAGGAGCGAGCGGTGAGACTGCCTTTCACCTTTCTAAGACAGAACTCAGTCAGACTCAGGGCTAGCCATCGGTTTTTCTCAGAAACGATTGCTGTCTCCGTCTGGGCTCAGGGCACAGACTTCTAGGCTTTGCGCCCCTCCCCCAGCTTTGCTACCACAGTCTCCAAGCTCAGCCGAGCCCCCGCCTCTCTTCCGGGTCATGGTGCCTGGGCCGGGACTGCGCGGGGTCTCGAACTTCCCCTCGTGGGCTCCCCGTTCTAGGGCAGCGCAGTCTCTCCTCCGGTCTCGAGAGGCACCCTCCGTGGCTTGGGAAGGGTCGCGCCCCTCCCTTTGTATCCACTGCGGACCCCAGCACCAGGGAAAAGCTGTGTCTTTTCTGAGTTCCGCGTTTGAGTGAGTAAACCCGCAGGGCGCGCGCCCGCGACACATGGTCACAGCTCCGGAAGACCTTCCTTGTTCCCGGCTGGGCCCGGGTGTCTCAGTCCTCCCCAAAACCACACACACCCGTTTGGGGGCTCGGGCGCCCACGGGAAAGACTCCACCCCCACGGCAAGGCCTCTCCTAGTCTGGCAGACTGGGTACTCACTGTTCCCCGTGGGTGGGCATAGCTCCTGGCCCTCTGCTGGTCACAACCCCTGACTGGGGACAGGGCTGGCTCCGTTTTCCCGGGCACCCTCCGCACCCAGCCCGGGCCCCTTCTGGCGTCCCACCATCAGTTCATTCAATATCTGGATAACTTCTGATGCCCTATTTTCATAAACGCTGCGATATCCGTGGTCTCCTAGTCTGTTTCTCCTCAGATCGGCCAAATTCTCCCCTGCCCGCTGGAGAGGGGGATCCAGACTCCTCCTCTCAAGCCGCCATCTTCCCAACTCCTCTGCTTCTTTATAGCTCCTACCCAACCTATTTTGGTGGTTGATGTCTTCAAAATTCCATTGTTATACATTATGTATCTCAAAACATAAACTAATTATTTTTTAAAATTCATTAGTCTTTTAAATACAGAAAACAAAATATGAAGTTATGAACCAGTGTTGTAGCTTTTAGACTAATAATTTTAAAAAGTATATTGGTCTCTTAAATGTGGAAAACAAAAAGTGCAGTAACAAACATTGTTATAATAATACAAACTTTTGTAAGTAACTGTGCATTTACATTAATGGAGATGTTTGTTTCTCCATTGAGCTTTGAGTTTGTCTAGTGTTCTTTCATTTTACATTGTGGTATTCTCTTGATTTGAACTTTAATAATTTACATTGATATTTATTTTATGGCGTGGAATTGGTTTATTTTGGTAATTAGTTGAAGTCTACTGAAAAAGATTGCATATTTTGCTTTGCTGGGTAGAGTGTTCTTATAAGAGACAGTTCAGTTGCTTGGTAGTATTGATTGATTGTATTTTGGCGAGATACATATGTGTCATATAACATAAAATATGCCATTTTAACCATTTTTAAGTGATTAGTTTAATGGCATTAATTACATCCAGCATCGCACAATCACCATCTCTCTCTGTTTCTAAATTCATTTCATTACCCAAAGCAGAAACTCTGTACACATTAGACAATAACTTCCCATTTCTCCCTGCTAATTCCCAAATCACTATTAATCTAATCTGTGTCTAAGAATTTGCCTATCCTAGATACTTTATATAAGTGGAAGCATACAATATTTGTCATTTTCTCTTTAGTTTATTTCATTTAGCGTAATGTTTTTAATGTTAATTCATGTGGTAGCAAATATCATAATTTCATTCTTTTTATTGCTAAATAGGGCTTCACTACATGCATACACCACATTTTATTTATCCATTTATTTGTTGATGGATATCTGGATGTATTTCACTTCTTGCTGTTGTGAATAGTGCTGCAGTGGATAATGCTTTAAAAGTGTTTAAATTCTACCATCTTGTTAGTTTTTAATTTCCTCCTTTGTTCTTTAGTCTCTTTTCTTCTTTTTTCTGTCTTTTTTGAATTACATATTTGTCATGATTACACTTGTTTCCTTTGTTTCTTATTAGGTATAAGTCTTTGGTTGTATTGAGTGGTTTCTTTGTGATTATACTCTATGTTGTTAACATATCTCAAGTGTACCAAGTGAAATTTTCTTGCTTCATAATATAATCTAAGAACCTTATAACCACATGCAACCCCTTCTTTAAATTTTGTTCTGTTGTCATATTTTTTGTTTCTATGTACAGTATAACCCCCACAATAAATTATTATTCCTTTAAACTTGTCAGTTACCTTGTACAGATACTTAATATAAAGAGTTATATTTGCCCACAAAATTGCCATTTCCAAGGTCTTTATTCCTTTGTATAAATGCAGATTTCTATTTGTTACCATTTTTTTCTGCTTTAAGGATTTCCTTTAATATTTTTTGTAAAGCTAAGTCTGTTGGTGATGAATTACTTTAGATTCTGCACATCTGTAAAAGTATTTTTTTAACCTTTTAAATATGTATATTTTTCTGGTTATAGAATTCTAGGCTGTCGGCTGCCTTTTTTTTTTTTAATACTTCAAAGATGCTGCATTGCCTTCTGACTTTCTGTGTTTCAGAAAACTAACTACATTTCTTTGTACATACATATCTTCTCTTTCATTTGGCCAGTTTTCTTTTTACCAGGGACTTATAAGCAGTTTGGTTATTCGATTGACTTTGGTGTCATTTCATGTTTCTTGAGATTGAGTTTAATTGAGATTCTTTGATATGCAAGTTTAGTTTTTATCCAATCAGTAAAACATTTGGTTCTTAATTTTCAAAATTGTTTATCTCCTCTAGTTTTCTCCTTTAGCAAATCTAATTATACATATATTATTCAGCTGTAAGTTGTCCCACAACTCAGCAATGCTCTTTTCATTTTTTTTTCAGCCTCTTCCTTCTCTACACTAATTTTGTATCAATTCTGTTTTTTGATCTTAACTTCCACTAATATTTTCTTTGGTAATACCTCATGTGCTCTTAGTTCATCCAGTGTATTTTTCACCTTAGACATCATTGTTTCCATCTCCAGAGTTTTAGTTTGAGTTTGTTATCTTAAAAAATATATTCCAGGTGTATTCTTACAGTGTTTGATCTTTTAATAACTTTTTGAACACATGGAATATAATCATTAGCTGTTTAAATCTC
Source organism: Tonatia bakeri (assembly GCA_004024845.1). Classification (NCBI taxonomy): domain Eukaryota; kingdom Metazoa; phylum Chordata; class Mammalia; order Chiroptera; family Phyllostomidae; genus Tonatia; species Tonatia bakeri. Next base: position 44,369 of record PVIA01010917.1, on the reverse strand, counting down.
CTTATCTACTAATTGTTTTAAAAAAATCTGTCATTTGTATCTCTTTGGGTTGTTTTGATTGAATTTTTTTCTCATTATGGATCATAAATGCTGCTTCTTTGGATGCCTGGTAACTTTTCTTTAAATGCCAGGCACTGTTAATATTATCTTGTCATGTACTAGGTTTTTTTGTATTCCTATAAATATTTTAGTTTAATCTGAGATGTAGTCAAGTTACTTGAAAATAGTTTGATTTGTGGGGAAGGTCTTGTTTTTTAAGACTTTTATGTTGCAACCAGAGCAGCTTTTAGTCTAGGGCTAATTTATTCTACATTACAAACCCTTCTGAATACTCTCTTGATGCCTTGTGAAATATGAAGTCAGTCACTCCTAACTGTTGAGAAGTTGAAGTTGTTCAGGCTCTTGTGAGCTTTGGGAATTTCGCTGATTCTTTTGGGTGTTCCCCCCTCTCCCACCTTTAATTTCTTAAAGCACACAGGTTGACTTCGTTATATCTAGCCTGGAGAGGCCACCAAGTAAGTATATTGCTTGACCTTTCAACCTCAGGGCACAGTAGCTGACAGCGTTTTGTTTATATAGCTCTCTCTTGTTAGTCCTTGGCTTTAAAAAACCCAAACTAAAAACTCCAATAAATACAGAAGTAAAAAAATTTCAAATACGGTTTTTACAAATGCGTATCACTTTTGCACCATCATAAAGTCACGTAAGTTGAACCATAGTAATTAGGGGACCCTGTGTTTGTTTACGTATGTCCTTTAGATGGATATAGCTTCTATTGTTTATAATTCAGCACTGAGTAGTTTCTAATATGTAAGTACATAAAAAATATTGAATGGTTTTAGTATGGCTTTAAAAAATATTATGTACATAGACTTTCCCTTGCGTCATCAAAGAAAAATACGTTTCATGGTTTTATTTTTCATAATACTTTCAATGTTAGTCCTAATTTGGATGTTATACTATTATTGGCAATGAAAAATCTTGAGGAGATTTCGGAACAACCATTTCTGCTTAAGTGTTAAAGGGAGATTCATTTGAAAACTGTGTGCTGGATGGATTACATATTTTGTTAGGATGTATGTTTTAGGTATTCTTTAGGATAGTCATTTTCAAAATGTGATCCCCAGACCAGTAGCATCAGCATTACCTGGGAACTCTCTTTCATTCTGTGGTAGTAATAGTCTTGGAAAATATTTAACATAGTCCCAAATCTTGAGTTTCTTTAGCTTATGTGAAGGTTTTTACAGCAAAATTATCACTTAATTGTTGGGGTCACTGAAAAGTAAAAGCTTGATAATGTAAAAAATGCAATAGGAAATAATGTAAAAAGAAAAACTTGTCTATTACACAGGAAAATGATGTCCTAACTTGACTATACCTAGCTTCTTCCAATTGTCTTGCTGAAGGATCGGACTGTTTAAAACTTAATGATAGTTTCAGTAGCAGTAAGTTCTCTGATTTTATTATCTGGAAGGAAACAATTTATGTCTATTATATGGTGGAAGTAACTTAGTATACGGCATAATTACAGGTAGGGTTTTATGATCTATTTATGAGGGGGATCCAAAAAACCAGAATTTATTTATAAAAAATTGTGTGTGTATTCTTACATGTTAAAACTTCAGTCACCTTCAAAGTATTCTCTATTTGATGCAATACATCTATTGAGTTGTTTTTTTCTACTGCTCAAAAATGGTTTTTGAACTCATAGATTTTGATGCCTTTACTGCTTCTGTGTTTTGTTTTTTTTTAAGATTTTATTTATTTATTTTTAGAGAGGGAAGGGAGGGAGAAAGAGAGAGAGAGACACATCAATGTGCGGTTGCTGGAGGCCATGGCCTGCAACCCAGGCATGTGCCCTGATTGGGAATCGAACCTGCAATACTTTGGTTTGCAGCCCATGCTCAATCCACTGAGCTAAGCCAGCCAGGGCTTGCTTCTGTTTTTTGTTTCACGTCATTCACATTGGCAAAATGTTTCCCTTAGAGGATTTTTTCCATCCTGGGAAACAAAGAAACAAGCAAAAGTCTCTTGGGATGAATAAGGAGGATGGGGCACAGGGGTCATTCTATGCCAGTTTTGGTCAAAAACTGCTGAACACTCAGCAAGGTGTGGGCAGGTGAACCTGTAATCACCCATCATAAAATGGGCAAATGTGTTGAAAGAATATTCAAAAGAAATTCACTGAAGCTGAACAAGCTTCTCACAACAGTGCCAGCTGGTACACTGATACAGATAGACTCCTAGAACATTCACCTGTTGGAGTAAACCTATACTACAAGGGGCCTGCCCTCCTGAAGGTAATTCCAGGTTTTTTGGGGGGTACTCCCTCATATTTCATAGTAGCTTTAACATTTTTAAATGAGAGAAGATTCCTATTACATGAAAATGTTTACATGAAATTAATTTTTAAAAGCTTTGAATAGTTATTTGATCATTTAAATTTTGCAAAGTGTTTTAGTAAAAGACTTAAAACTGTTACTAAAGTTTTGGGAGACTTATATAAAATGGCACATTTTTAATATTTATCATCACTTTATAGCCATGATTTTTATATAAAAAATTTGACACAAGTTCTAGTGTTTTAATACATAGGAGTGGTACCTTGAAGGGGAAGAATACTTTAACTTTTCTATTTAGCTTTAACTTTCTGCTCTTAAAAATGAATTACCCATTAAGGAATACCTTATATGTATATAAATATGTACATTGAATGAAAATGCTTCTTGTAATATTGAACTATAATTCTTTGATAATCTATTGGATTTCATTAGTTTTATAAATAATTGATCAAGTTCCCAGAGATGTAATGTATTTAAGATGATTTGGGTCAAAATTTTTTTCAAAGTATGTGACATTAGTCTCTGTGATCATAGAAAAATCTGAATGTTCATATGAAATTTTAGTTTTATCACTATATCTTATAAACTAACTCAGTTGTCTACTAATATAAATTAGTTGCAAAATGAATCACTCTGAATTCAGTGGACTTCTATTACAATATTCATATTTTAATAAATTGTACCTGTAAATATTTATGTTAGAATTATCCTTAAAATTTCATTGTAATCATTGGAAGTACTTTTTTGAAGTTAAAATTTAAAAATCAATTATAAATTTTAACAAATAGAAGGAAGAGTCATATATGTATATATATGTATATATGTATGTATATATATACCTTGTGAACATAATAAATATAATTTTAGAATAAAGTACAAATAGAATTTTATAATCATATTTTAAATGTATGAATTCTGTGAAGAGAAAGGGTTGACTTTGCTGCAGTTTATTACAAAGCTAAGGTTATGTGTCATTACTTATATAAAATAGTCTTTGTTCAGCTTCTTATAGCACTAGGGGAATTGTGTAGTTCCATTGATTGGTTCCATGCAATGGAAATCTGACCTTTCACAGATGTTTGAGAAATTGCCAGCACAGCATGATCAGCCAACTAGACAGTTTTCCCCTTGTTATTTGACAGACCTTTAGTGGTTAGAAACATGCCAAAGAAATTTTAAACTATTTTTCATAATATCAAAGGTTTTCTAAAATACTAATAACACTTTGAAAAATATTGACAAAATAAGGTAGATTATTTTTCCCAAATCATGATTACAGTTTAGGTGATTTTTAAATGTTTACTTATTTAAAAAAAACACTAAGAAAATCCTAATTGTGTGAATAATATTTTACTTTGTTATTTAGAATATTTTTGACTATGAAATTAATATTAAGAGTGGTGTATGTTATTTTTTGCTTAGGTCATATTTTTCCTTCTGTAGGTTAAACATTGCAGGTGTAATTTATTTGTGTTCTTATTTAATTGTAAGTAGTTTTCAAAATACAGACATTTCATATAGGTTACATATATCACAGAGAAGTTGTCCTATTGGGAACTCCTAGCTAGGAGCAGGATGCTGCACTAATGTGTGGTAAAGTCTGTTCTCTGAAGGACAGTATTTTTTTAGAGGATATAAGATGTTCAGCTGTGTACTTGTGAGAGTTCAGCGTGAACACTCTAAGCACTGTTTTCTTCAACTTCATCAATTCAGAGTACAGGAAGGAGGAGAAGGAGTGTTTTAATGTCTGAGAATCAAATGATGAATTCATAGTACAAGTAGTTGTGAGACTGGGTCTTTTCCTGCAGGTGCTGCTATTCCATAGGGCATTGCAGTGGCTTTACATTGTGTGAAATGTGGAATTTAAAAAAAGATTTCATTTTAAAGAAAGTTTTAAAAATATATAATCTTACATAGCTCCATTTTATGGTTTTATAAGTTATGTATTACATAGGTTTATATACTGAATTAGTTCTTTTAAATAAAGGATTATGATTTGTAGTAAATGCTGACATGCACTTACCATTAATCAATTTATATTTAAACTTAGTAATTGTATTGTATTTCTATTTCTATTTATATATTTAAGCTTAATAATTATATTATTGTCATTTCATTAATTTTTGGTGTGTGAAAACACTAATTGTGCTACTTAGTGAACTTATTACTGGCAAATGATATCAATAACAAACTGGATTGGATGCCCAGTTGAATTAGATAATTCATTTGGGTATATTTCAAAGTTTTTGCATTTTTAGAATAAATAGTACTTTTTCTGAAATATTTGGCAGAAATGTGACAATGTATACTAACAGAACCAAAGATCAGTAGATAAATACATTTAGGTTTATGGGCCAGAGAATATGACATTATGTAAATACATCTAAAATTTGCACACATTTTCCTAGTATAATTCTTAGGTATTTACTGATTTATATATTAAAAATGTATAAATAAGATTTTAAAAGATTAAAACATTAAGATATAGAATCCTCTTCTACATGATATGGAAAACTTACTCATTCTTTACCATCGTTCTCTGTTACAAATTAGAACTTCAAAAACACTTTCTAAATATATTCAAGTTGAGTTACTACAGCCTATAAAGAGAGAATTTTGTGTGCAAAAGTCAGTAATTACCTTTAGATACTAGACATGGAAATTACTTGCCTGTCTTTCCATTTTCCTGTTTGCTTCTAATCTGGCATGAGATAATCCTAGTCCAAAAGTACTGTATACTTTATAAAAACTACCTGGTTACATTTCTGTGGAAAACAGTTTTGCTTTGTCAATATTCTTATGTAGGAGGCAAGTAATTTTCTGATTACAGCTACAGTGTTTCATAATTAAGGATTCAGAGTACTAGTCTCAGTATATGCGTTATCCAAAATTTTTTTTCTTTAAATCCCCAGATAATTTTCAGCAAATTTATCGCTTGACTTTTTAATTCATAAGGAATAAAACTGAGGCAGGTGTGTGTGTGTATCAGTAGTTTTACTTTTATATTTGTTAATTAGTTCATATTTATATTTAGCTGTAATTTTAATTTGTGTTTTCATTGATGAGTTATTTGTTGAGTATCTTCATATGCTTATTGGCTCTTTGGATATATATCCTTTCATTGAAGTGTCTGATTAAATCTTATACCCACTTAAAAAATTAGATTGTCTTTTTCTTTTTGATTAATAGAAGATCTAAGGTTTTTATATATTCTGGATAGGAGTCATTGATAGCAGGATTTGGGACTAGAGTGAGCCAAGTGTGGTACTTAGCATGCAATTTTAAGGTGGCATCCACCCGACTGCAGGGTTGAGTTCCTTGTGTTCTGTATTGCATTTTTCCAAAGCATTCCCGTGAGTCACTCTGTAACTCAGAACCCTGTTCAAATGTTGCCTCATTAGAAAGGCTATCATATCTAAAATAACACACCAGTATTCTATTAACCAGTATTCTAAACAGTATTCTATTAGAAAGGCTATCATATCTCAAATAACACACCAGTATTCTATGTTATCCTAGGCAACTCTGTGTTCTTCAAAGCACTTATCATGATCAACTGACATGGACTTAAGTTTATGATTTCTTATTTTTGGTTTATTGCCCTCTAAAAGCAAATATGCTTCATCAGAGTTGGAGCTTCTTTTTTTGTCCCTTGCTGTCTACCCAGTAACTAGTGCAGCTTGTTGTATGTAATAAGGTGTTAATAACTATTTGTTAAATATTAATGTAGGGAAGTTGAGAGGAGCAAGTATACAAAAAAGATGAGTTTTATTTCAGTTGTGCTAACTATAGAGAGAGAATAGTACAGATAAAAGACTGAACTAAGTCAGGAATCAGCAAACATTTTCTGTAAAGGATCAAATAGTAAACATTTTATGTTTTGTGGGTTTTACAGACTATGCTACAATTGCTCACCTCTGATATCAGTGTAAGAAAGTATCCATGGACAATGCATAAATAATCGAGGGTGGCTGTGTTTTAATAAAAGTTTATATACAAAAACAGATGGATTGGCTTGTGAGCTATATTTTGCTGACTCCTGGACTAGGTAATGGAGAACTATAAATGTAAGACTTAGAAGCATAATCTTGATTCAGAATTTAGTCATGATACGGAAAGAAGAAAATATTCTAAGAAAATTAGTCCATCAGTAGTAGGTAAGCTGAAGAAAAAAAGTGATTGGAGACAGAAAATAGTTTGAAACATTTAGGCTTATATAGGGCTTACTACATGTGAGGCACATATGTTAATTCATTTAATCCTCACAAAAGCCATATAAGATAGATACTATTATTAACCCCTTTGCACAGATTAAGGGAGTTGAAGCATAGAAAAGTTAAATAATTTCCCAAGTTCACACAGCTGTGAAGTTGTGGGACAGTTTTTGAATATTGACTGCTCCTTATCAGTGCTGTTTTAGTACATCTCAGAAGGTAGGTAAGAGCTGAGCTATGATATTGGCAGTGAAAGGTACAGGGCAATAATGAGGAATGTGAATGAAGTAGGGCCTGATTGTGAAAACAGGACTGAAATGTAAGTGAAGGAGAATGATTGGGGTGAAAATTCCCGAGGATTGCAACAAGAATGAAAATATTCTTTTTGGTACATAAGGAATGTGAGAAAGAGAGCTCATTAAGGAAAGATGATATGTTTTGTACATTGTTTGAGATGGGGATGAAACAATATTACATGGAACTGTGTCATTGGGAATAAACAATGAAAAGTTGGGTGAGAGTGTACCTAGAGATGAGAATCTCAGAGTTGTTATATTATTTCAACATATTTTGAGCAGCCGCTTTATTCCAGACTTGTTCTTCATGTGGCCCTTGGTATTTACCGTGGTTTCCACGTTGACAGATAATCATCAGTTTCTTATTTCTTCACATTTTATTTTTGTCACTAACATTATCTCTTCTTTACAATTGTTAGCTTATGATAGACTAAGTTGAGATTTAAAAAAGACGTGAAGATGTGTTGATTTAGGAGAAATCCATAGTTTTGTTGAGTTGTGCATGTTTTTTGCTTAACCAAGGTCATTTGCTTAGTAAATTTTTCTGCACAAAAGCCATAAAGTACATGTCATTAAATTTGTGCCTAGGCAAAATAACATGTTATATGTCACTTTGGGGTCATTTTTATATTGTTAAAATATTTTAAATTAGGAATACCTAGCGCCCGCTACTGTTAGTTTCTCAGATACTTGATAGTGTTTCCAGGCATTCACAAAGGGGCTGTGAGACTTTTGAATGTTGCCAGAGAATAAAAGTTTTTTAAAAATAAATATTATCTCTGGCCGGTGTAGCTCAGTGGATTGAGCTTGGGCCTGCAAACGAAAGGGGTCGCTGGTTTGATTCCCAGTCAGGGCACATGCCTGGGTTGTGGGCCAGGTGCCCAGTAGTGGGCATACAAGGGGCAACCACACATTGATGTTTCACTCCCTTTCTCTTCCTCTCTCTAAAAATAAATAAATAAAATGAAAAAGTAAATATTTTAATAAAATTGTACCACTGTGCTCAGAGTATTTTATCATAAATGTAAATAAATTTCACATCTTGTATGTATTCTTTATACAAAGTTTTTATGTAATTTATTCTTTTCTTTGAGAACCTACTGTGTTCTGGGTATTGTGTTGCTCAGCATCCCAGACATGGTTATAGCTTCTCAGAACTTTCTGTCCATGGTGTTTCTGTATGTAACAAGGTTTCAGTTACAAGTGGTTCCTCAGTGACCGTGCTTTTGAACTGCTAATGATGCTCTAGTGTATTGTGAAATTAATGCATGGTAGAAAGAACATGAAAACAAACATTTAAAAAGTATGTTTCCAAAATATCAAAAGTAGATGAAAATGTAAAAACTAGATACACTGATATCACACCATACGTACTTAGAGTATATTTTAATTTTGGTTAGATGGATACCTGATGTTTATATTATGACTATATGAACAATATTTTTGGTTGCCTACTCTGTATATGTTGACTTTTAACTTCTTGGAAAAAATATATACTTTGGAGCCAACATTGTCTTGTATTTCCTCCCTTTAGTTTTCTGTGGGCTTGTCACAGATTTAATCATATACTCCCCAAGTTATGTGAAATCCTTTTTAACATACTCAAGTATGTATATTAGGTATCTTGTCAATTTTATCTTCCTTATGTAATCTTTTATGGGGCTTTTATATCTGGATACTCTAGAGTCTAGACCTCTTGTGGTCTTGCTTTGTCGTCATTCTGATGATTCTCTTTCCTTTTTCATTGAACTCTCCCTGGATTCCATTTTTGCTTTATCCTCTTGAATTATTGGTAGATTACATCCTCCAGTAATTTCCTTAAAAAGGACTACCTGTGTGGACACTTCTTGATGCTTGTTCATCTGACAGTATTTGCATTCTACCCTCAAACTTGACTACTATCTGACTGGATATAGAATTCTGAGTTAGAGATAGGAAATGATTTTTCCTGAAATTTTTGAAAGTATTGGTCTAATGTCTAACAGATTCTGGTGTTACTTTTGAAAAATCATGTAATTTTGCTTTATGATCTTTTAAGAAACATGTGGGATCTTCTCTTTTGTTTGTGTTTGGAAATTTCAAAATTAGATTTCTAGGTGTACTTTTTAACCAAGCATAGAAAGTGTTATGTGCGTAGCACTTGAGGAATTGCTTTTCAATTTGAGAACTTTGACTTTAGGTTCTGGGAAATTTTTTTGACTTGTTTCTTTATTTCTCTCAATTTTATATTCTTTTTTTCTTTTCTGGATCTTCTGTATTGGGATATGGGACTGTGATGGTCCTCTTTATTTTTTTTCTCTTTTAAGTTCTTTTTGTTCTAGATAGTGGGAAAAACTTTTTAACTTTACATTCTAAAACTTCTGTTGCATTTTCATGTTTGCTATTAAAGTTTAATTTCATAAAACTTTTGTTTTCCAAATGGTTAGTTTTTGATAACCCCTATTTCTGTGTTTTGTTGTTTCTCTTACCTTATTGAGAGTATTATTCATTTTTTGGTATGTTTTCTTCTTTAGAGTGTTGTTTTCTTTGTAGTCGCTTTTTCTTTTGTGTGTTATTTAGTCCCTTTTATATCTGGTGTTTTCACTTACAGGAAATATATGGTGGTTCTGACTATTCATATTTAAAAGCACATTGGGCACTGACTGGTGTGGCTCAGTTGATTAAGCATCCTCTGGCAAAGTGAAGGGTCACAGGTTCAATTCCTGGTCGGGGAACATGCCTACGTTATGGTTAGGTCCCTCGTTGGGATATATGGGAGAGACAACTAATAAATGTTCCTCTCCCTTTCTCCCTCCTTTCCTCTTTCTCTTAAAAGTAATTAATTAAAAAAAATTAAAAGCCCACTTGGACCTTTAAACTTGTGGATGAGGTTTGTTGGCTGTAGTCATGTCTGTTTTGAGATCCCGCCATTTCCTTGGGAAACACCTAAAGCCTATATATTTAGGTCTTGTATCTTAGCTGGTCGGATATCTCAGAGGAATCTACTAGTCTTTTCCCTGGCTCTCACAGTTAATGCCCACTGAGGTAAGAATAGACTGGGAGTGGGAGGAGAGTGTTGGTTCTCGACATATTTCTTTATGTAAACTTTTACTTAATCCTGTTTCAGTAGTAATGACTGCCTTCAGCTTGCTTTTATGCTCCTTGATTTAGAGACCCTCTAATGACCTTTTCTAGTGGGGGAGGGGACACCTTTTCTGCCAAAGTGGAACACGCTTGAGAGGCTAGAGACAGGAAGAGATCTGTGAGTCTAGCTGCTTCTTAAAACAGAGTTGTCTTATTTTTCCTATTAGCCCTACTTGCCACTCATCTAGTTTTTGAATCTTTGGGGCTTCTCTGTTCTAAATTGGAGTGTTTATCAGCTTTGCCAAACTCTAGCTTTAGCTTAATCTTTTACTGCACAAATTCAGTTACCACTGCTATTGTTGTTACTTTAATTTTCCAATCTCTTGAAACCTTTTGGAATCTTCAACTTATCCAACATGTTAAAGTATTCACTTAACTTTGAATTCTGTTGAGTCTATCCAGATATCTTGATTTAACTATGAGGATAGAGCAGTGTGGATTACTTTTGAAAAAATTTAATCAGTTTTACTTTAGTTCTTGGTTAATACTATAAATTATGGTTGTTTACCCAGCTCTGAGTATCTAGTGTGCTGTATTATTAATCAGTTTATACTTTTCATTTTATTCCTAAATATTTTCAGATCTTTTCCCATAATATCATAATTTTTAAAAATTTTATTTTAATCATTGTTCAACTACAGTTTTCTGTCCTTCATTCCCATCCCTTCCTACCTCCCGCTCATTCCCCTCCCCCCCAGTTTTTGTTCATGTGTCTTTATGTATATTCCTGTAAACCCTTCCCATTCTCCCCTGAAACTCCTTCCCCTTGCCCCTCTGGTTACTGTCAGCCTGTTCTCTATTTCAGTGTCTTTGGCTATATTTCGTTTATTTGTTTGTTTGTCTGTTTTGTTGTTTAGGTTCCTGTTAAAGGTGAGATTATATGGTATTTGTCTTTCACCACCTGGCTTATTTCACTTAGCATAATGCTTTCCAGCTCCATCCATGCTGTTGCAAAGGGTAGGAGCTCCTTCTTTCTTTCTGTGGCATAATACTCCATTGTGTAAACGGACCATAGTTTTTTGATCCATTCATTTACTCATGGGCACCTAGGTTGCTTCCAGCACTTAGCTATTGTAAATTGTGCTGCTATGAACATTGGATGGGATACCTAGGTTCTTTTGGATTGGTGTTTCAAGGTTCTTAGGATATAAATTCCAGGAGTGGAATTGCTGGGTCAAAAGGCAGATCCATTTTTAGTTTTCTGAGGAAATTCCATACTGTTTTCCATAGTGGTTGTACCAGTCTGCAATCCCACCAACAGTGCACTAGGGTCCCCTTTTCTCCACAACCTCTCCAACATTTGTTGTTTGTTGCTTTGTTTATGATGGCCATTCTGACTGGTGTGAGGTGGTATCTCATTGTGGTTTTAATTTGCATCTCTCTGATAGCTAGCGATATTGAGCATCTTTTACGTGTCTCTGGATCGTCTGTGTGTCCTCCTTAGAGAAGTGTCTGTTCAAGTCCTTTAAAAATGTGAAACGCTTCATGAATTTGCGTGTCATCCTTGCGCAGGGGCCATGTTAATCTTCTCTGTATCGTTCCAATTTTAGTAAATGTGCTGCCAAAGCAAGCACCATAATAACATAATTTTAAAAATCTAATATATTAGTGCCTTGGCTGGTGTGACTCAGTGGATTGAGTGCCGCCTGAGAACCAAAGGGTTGTTGGTTTGATTCCCAGTTAGGGCACATGCCTGGGTTGCTGGCCAGGTCCCCAGGTGGGGATGTGCAAGAGGCGATGGATATCTCTCTCACACCAGTGTTTCTCTTCCTTTCTTTCTCCCTCCCTTCCCCTCTTTCTAAAAATAAATAAACACTAAAAAAATCTAGTGTATTAGTTACACTAGCTTACCTAAAAGGCAATTTACTGATAAAGAAAAAGTTTAGGATTACTTTGAGTGAAATTAAATCAGCTCTTGGTGTAACCTTTTTCTTTTGTAGTGCTTACAAGCCACCTTGCAAATAATAATTTCTGTATATTTAGATATAGATGACATAAATGAATTTTCAAGAGCCTTTTAAACTTGAATTATGTTTCTTTGGTACATAACTTTCTAAGAAGTTTTTTTCCTTCTGGAATCAGTGTATTTTAGAAATCACTTTCCTTTCTTAACGATGTTTTACAGATTAATTAGAGATGAATGCCTAGTTTGGGCCTGTGATTATTTAGGCTCTGTAGACAAAAACTGGTTTAAAAAGTGTCTGGGTATTCTCTTACTGTCTTCTTTTCTCATTTCAACTTCATTTGCTTTATAACTATGTTTCTTCTACCTTTTCCAGTTTTCTACTCAATTCTCCTTGGTGGAGAAGATGGATGCAAAAGAGGAGGTGTGAGTAGTTCTTTATTCTCTCTGCATCTATTAACATTACATCATCTTTCCCATGCAGTATTCTTGTTTCTTCTTAGTTCATCCTCTTACATTTATGCAGTCAATGGGCTTTGGTATTATTTATAAAGTTTAGTTTATTCTGGCAATATTCTATAGTGCTCATGATACTAATTTGTAAATATTCTTACATTTCCTTTCTTCATATGTCCTTTTAAAATCTGACATCAGAAAATTATATAGCCATATTGTTTCACTCACTCCTCACCTTTATTCAGTTCACTCACATGTATTAAGTTTCTGGGAAATAAAATATTGATGATACTAGTTTTACTATTAAGTGTGTATCATAAGGAATATCTCCTACCAGTTCTCATTAGAATTATCTACATCTATATAATTAAAAACTAACTTTTGCTGTCTTGGTCTCCTATCCACTTTATTGATTTCCTTCTGGAGCTACATGTGGTATTATAAATGTAGACTTAGGTTTCAGTTCTGGCTCTGCCAAATTAACAATGTTGGATAAATCAGTCTTTCTGGGTCTTTTGTTCTCACCTATAAAAGTGCCAAATATCTACTTTATCAGTTTGTATTGAGAGAATTTAGATGTTAAAATTGAATTGAGAGAATGTATATACATGTATTATATAAACTTCTTAAATTTCAAAAGCTGTATGATGATATTATTTTATAAGGGTTGCTATCGATTGTATTTTTAGGAATATAAGACACACTGGACCATAAGACGCAGCTAGGTTCTGTAGAAAGAAAATAGGAAAAAAAATTTTGAAGCAAAAAATGTAGTAAAATATTTAATAACCTGTGACCCTGCTCCACTGCTTGCCTCAGCACAGTGAGACAGGTAAGCTACATTTGGACTATAAGTCACACACCCCCTTTTCCTTCCATATTTGGGGGGGGGGTGTCTAATAGTCCAAAATATGGTAAATATTTATTGCAGTTTTTTTGAGATAAGATTTACATCTCCTTGGGGGCAAGACCTGTATCATATTAATCCTTATCTACTGCAACTGGTAAATAGCAATGACTTATACTTTTGGGTTGAATTTCCTAAGAAATGGACTTAAAACAAGTGTTAACATAGTAGACATTTCTTTTCACTGTTATGTTCTACATCTCTGTCACTTTAAAATTTAATGTTAAGAAAACATTCTCTACATGGCCAATTTCTATGATATGTTTATAAATATTATTGTTTCTCATTATTCTCCTTCCCAAATTACCATGTTATCACCCTTGGGTTCATGGATTTCTGGATGCCTTCTATCTTTGCCACTCAGGTTTTTTTTCTTCATCAGTTTCTGAAAGCTAAATTATACACACATGTTATCATATTCCAATAGCAAATTTCATTTTTCTTGTTTTCTTATGTGAAGAAAAGCTCATTTTTACCTCTTTATGTCAAAATATTAAATATACCTTAAAAGTTAGTGTGGTTTAATATTGGATTATAAAAAAACCAAGATTGAAAATGTTAGTATGTCTGTTCTTATTCTCCCTCCCACCCTTTCTCAGTTTAGAATGAGTTTATCAATTTCTCTGATGCCTTTAAAAATTAAATTTGTTGTTTTTCTGAATAATTGCATCTTATGTGCTATTCCTCTTTATAACATTTTAATACAGTGCAATATTGATCATAGTGACAAATCTCTAGCCAAACATACTCTATTTTTATGAAGTGCATTATACTTTCAGGTCAAGGAAAAAAAGAAAGCCAATGTATGTCAGTTACTTTTTTGAGTTATTTTCTTACCTTATGTTTAATTCTTACAACAATCCTTTGAAGCATTCATTACCTTTATTACTAATTTGAAAACTGAGGTTCAAAGGAATTTTATCATTCATGGTCTCAGCATTCTAACTCTAGAGAATATGCTTTTTGTAATGTAGTACATGACCTGGAAGGCAATGATATAGAGTATTGCATACCATTCTATAATATCTTCCATGGAATCACTTATATAACTTTATTATCTGAATTTAAGACCTTCATTGTCTTAGATGATAATAATTCGCAGTACTCTTTATTTATTGTTCTTCTTACTGAATTGATACTTATGTAGAATGTACTTTGGATCCATATTTGTGAAGTTTTAAAAAGTTTATACAGTTTGGATAAATAATATACATTTGAGAATAGCAGGATAACTCATATTAGTCTGGGGCAATGTGTTGGGTTTCCTGGTGACACTTAGTATTTCCAGCTCCCTGACACTGACCTTTTTTCTTTAAAGAGTTAAAGCAGGGCTCAGAGATTGTTATTTTTCTTCTTTTCTCTTGACATTGCTTTAGGATTCAAACATTATTGTATTCATACTTTTAATTATTGCAATCAAATTTTATCTTATGCTTCTCTTCTTCCATGAGAGCAGAATGAGCATGGTGTGTTACAGGAACAGGAGGAAAATCATGGTACCAGTCTGCAGAGTAAGAGACTAAAGGTTATAGCAGGATTAGAAGAGTGAAGAAAAATGGTTAGGGCCTTGTCATCCAACATTAAGTTCAGACTTAATCTAGTTCCATAGGAAGCTAATAGAAAGCTTGAAAGTAAGGGGGTAATTTGACATCCTTTTTGAAATTTTCATATTGTATCTTATTCCACAACAAATGGCAGATTCTAAAATGTACCAATTAAATTGCTAAAATGTAAATTAAATAGTGACAATATAACAAGTCTAATTTATAGTGTGGTCACTGTGCGATTATAGAAAGATACAGAGATTCTTCCCAGTATTACACCTGGAGCTCTTGAAAGTTATTTTATAGTTTGAGGCAACATGATGGAATTTAAGTCCTGAAATCTTGGATTTGTCACATTCACTTTTATTTTATCTTCATGGGGTATAGGTCATTATAATATTCCTAAAACATTTTTTTCAGGTGAGTTATAAACACACACAATTTTATTTATTTGCTCAATACAAAGGACAGTTTTTTAAAAGAGGGAAGGAAAGTATATTTTAACAAAAATGTTAAAAGTATTGTTTTGAATCTGCCCAGTTCCTTCTTTTTCATTTGTTTATTTTTAATGGTAACTTATTACTAGGTTTTTTTAAAATTAAGGTTGTCGGTTATTAATATGTTAAAATCAATTAGTTTTATTTCCTTTTGTTTCTTGAGAGTTCATCTACTTCAGAGGTTATTGTTGAGGGAGGGGGAAAGCCTGTTCTCTATTAAGGAAGGGAGGAAAATCTAATTTTAGAAAATAGTACTTTTGTACATTCTGTTTTTGTTTTGGTAGTAGTTTTACCTCAAATGTAAAGAAATTACTTGAATTTACTAGAAAAATGAAAGGATTTTGTAACTATGTAAACAATGAATATGTGGAATATGTCATAGATTTTCTCATTAGTAACTATGAATATTATTACTCATTCTAGAAATTAAATTGTTAGCTGAGGATTTGTTTGCATAAATAACACATCTTCCTAAAAAGCATATCAAATGAAATGTTTCAGTATCAATGAGTAGAGATTTTACTTTATATCTCAATGTAATTATGATTTATGGCTCTATGGTTGTATAGCATCATCTGTGTCTTTTAAAAAATTATTTATTTATTTATTTTAGAGAAAGAGGAAAGGAGAGAGAAACATTGATTTGTTCTGCTTAATTATGCATTCATTGACTGATTCTTGTATGTGCCTTGACTGGGGATCAAACCCACAACCTTGGCATATTGGTTCAGCACTCTAACCAACTTAACTACCTGGCCAGGCCTCATCATCTGTGTCAGGGGTGTCAAACTCATTTTCACAGCGGGCCACATCAGCCTTGTGGTTCCCTTCAAAGGGCCGAATATAATTTTAGGACTGTATAAATGTAACTACTCCTTAACAGTTAAGCAAGAGCTCAGCTGCCGCTAGGTAGAAACAAGGTGCCGGGCCATATAAAACAAGGTGGAGGACTGGAGGTGGCCCGCAGGCCTTGTGTTTGCCACCTGTGATCTTTGTCCTTAAGAATGATAATACAGTGGATTTAGAGATATTTGGTAAAAATACAGAAAGTGTCTCTAGGAGGAACTTACCCCAATGTACTTTTAGATAAACTGTTTAACTTTGAAATTTATTTATTGAAATCTTGAGGCTTATGGAAATTTCTTTAATTAACAAAAGGGTATTATTGTTCAAGGTAAATATATTTGCATAATCCTAAATTATATAAATATTTTTATTCATTATTACTAGCAATTTTCCAAACTTGAAAATAATGTACACCTATGAATGCTTTAATCATTGCTTTATAAAATTGTCTTAAATATTATACGGTATTATTGTGTAAAGATGACAGATTACAAACAAATCCTAGTTTTAATTGTTTTTATTTATGTGATGAAATGAGATTATTCATGAAACAGCACAGTTTTGGGGAAATAGTGGGCACTCCACATGGGGTTTTTTTGGCTTGTTTTTTTTCTTTAAAGACAATATAACATTTGTTCTGTTCTGATAAATGTTGACTTGGCTGATTTTTTTTTAAAATCTACAAGTTTTGGCAGACTTTATAACATCCTTTCATACCCCTCTTACTTCTACCATTATATAGTAATTTAAACCATTCTTAGCTGTCTCAATCTAAGTTTACCACATGAGACTGGGAAATGGTTTAAAGGAAGAATAACTGAGATGAAGAGAAAGATGATAATTGTTTAAGGGTAATTTTTCATTAAACAGTGAATTTTGTATTTCATAAATACATAAAACAATTTTTTATTTTAAATTTTTAATAATACATTTATTTTCCACAAGGCAGCAAAGACTAACAAAAATAGTAACACCCCACCCCTTTTGGCTGTTATTCTATAATCATAATAGCTAACATTTCCAGAAATTTCCAGAATATTTGCTCTGTCTCAGTCACTGTTTTAAGTGGTTTACACATTGTCAGCCCGTGGTCCTTGGCATCAATTCAGCGCCAACAGGAATTCCCAATTTGGAGTGCATTGAAGAAGGAAACTTTATTCAGTGCAAAACAGCTCAATTGTGATACAGCAAGGCTGTGAAAACAGCAGCTGTGAGGCAGCCCTGGACCAGGCCCCTCTGAGCTAAATAGCTCTTCTCTGCTCCTCACTGATCTGATCTGCTATGTACAGGTCTGTCTTGGGCCATGCTGGCCTGCTCCCTTCTACTCTGGTGAGGTATCTTTGGTGTTTCAGTTCAGCCAGGGATATATTGTCTTTACTCTTTGGTGGAAAGGAAAAGTGTGCTCTTAGAGCCAGAGGGGAGCTGGTTTATATGGACAGCAGTTCCCACTCCTGGTTCCTAATTGGTCTGTCCTCATGCAAATGAGGACTCCAAATCCTCGCAAAAAATTTGTTTAATGAAGTGAGAAGTCTTTGTTATTTCAGTACAAAAAGGTTGGGAAGAGCCATAGCATTGTCAGTATCCACACCATTGCTCTATTTCTCAGGGTGGGAGATACAAAATTAGCCAGAAATAGCACATTTGATAATAATGAATAAATTTGAAAAAAAAAGAGATGGTCTGTAAACCTGAACAGGAAGAGTTTGTGCCTGAGCACTATGAAGAATCGAGTTACTGGCATATGAAGTGTATGAAGAATATACACTTCATATGAAGAATACACTTCATACGAATATATACTTATATGAAGAATATAGTTACTGGCAGTAACTATATATGTAAGTACCTCTTCTGTATTCTTTTTTTATTTTAAGTAATGCTTTTAAAAAAGATTTTGTTTATTTAAGTTTAGAGAGAGGAGAAGGGAGGGAGAAAGAGAGGGAGAGAAACATCAATGTGTGGTTGCTTCTGGTACGCCCCCAACCATGCCTGAAACCCAAGCATGTGCTCTGACTGGGAATGAAACCAGCTTTCACAGGCTGGCACTCAATCCACGGAGCCACACCAGCCAGGGCTTCGTTATTCTTTATTCATTTTTTTCACTGATAAATTTCTGGATCTCAAATGGGCCCGCAAATTATATGATACATTTCTGTCAAGCTTTTTTTCCTTAATTCTCACCTGAGGATATTTTTTGTTGATTAGAGACAGAGAGATTTATCACCCTTCTGCACTGTTCCATAAGCGCCCCTTTCCTTTCGTAAGTGCCCCTGCCAGGGATAGAACCTGCAACCTAGGTATATGCCCTGATCAGGAATTGAACCTGCAACATTTAGTTGTATGGGACCACATTCCAACCAACTGAGCCATCCAGCAAACATGGGACCCACTCTACTTTTGATTGCATCTAGCCATGCAGATTGTACACATGCAATTATAGGGGGCCCCATTCTCACAGACTTTTGAGGAGTTTGGAACCAAATTGTACAATGGAGACTATATCTTTTAATGGCTTATCTTTCCCCCTTATTCTACTGGTATTTGATAGCAGCCTTACATGCTTTAAACCTTTTTTTATTGAATTTGTTGTAGTATAGATTTCAAGTATGTGGGGTTTTTGTTTTTGTTTTTATCAAGTGTGTGGTTTTTAATTTTTGTATTTAAAAAAAACCTTTAGTGATATTTTTAAAGTGTGTATGTTTAGTGTCATTTTTAATGTATGTATGGTTTACTCTTGGAAAATTGAGGAAACATAAAGAAAAATGAGTATACAACTCTTGGATAATTTTATTAGCATTTTTGCAAATTGCTTTTCTGGCTTTACATATTTTATAGTAGAATTGTAACATAATAATACAAGAGTGAAAAGTTGTGGGTTCAGTGTTGGGCTGATTGATGATCAAGCCATCGTATGAAAGAGTGAGCTGGAAATGTGGGAGGTGGTGTTCCAGGAGTAAAGTGTTTGCAATTAAGGTTATGGAAAAACTATAACTTGGGGAGGGGAAAGGAGTGGTGGAGGGAGGATGGATGATCAAGGAGAGAGAGTGTTCTTTGCATTGAGGAATAAAGAGCAAATGAATCTAATTCATTTCTAAGCTCAGTGGTGTAAGGGACATGGGAAGGAAAACAGTCATAGCTTGAAAGGGTTCCAGCAAAAAACTGCCTGTAAGGCAGATCTGTATTTTATTTAAAAGAAGAAGGCAAAGGATAGAGAATTCAGAGAAGTTGAAGATATGGTGAATTTTTGCTGGTATTATTCCAGAGGTCATTGTAATAGATTTTCAGGAGTCCCATTTTAAAATGTTACAGGGAAAAATTAACTTTCAAGAATAGCCAAGAGGCCCTGGCTGGTGTAGCTCAGTGGATTGAGTGTGGGCCTATAAACCAAAAGGTTGCAGGTTCAGTTTCCAGTCAGGGCACATGCCTGGGTTGAGGGCCAGGTCCCCAGTGGGAAGCTCATGAGAAGCAGCCACACATTGATACTTCCCTCCTTCTCTTTCTCCTTCTTTTCCCCTGTTTCCAGAAAATAAATTAAATCTTTTAATTAAGGAAGAAAAAAAAAGGAATAGCCAAGAAACCCTAACTGGTGTGGTTCAATGGGTTGGATATCCTCCCACAAAGCAAAAGGTTGCTGGTTGAATTCCTAGTCAGGGCACTTGCCTGGGTTGCAGACCAGGTTCTCAGCTCGCAGAATTGGGACTATTTTTATATTGGCTTTATTTTTCACAGATACTTGTAATTAATCATGCTACATTTTAGTCTTAGCAATAGGAGGTAATGCAGCAAAGGATTTATGTTTTACCAAAGGAAGGAGGAGCAAGAAACTTTTGAATGGGGATCTAGGGGATGGAAAGAACCTGTGTATTAGATAGCTAAAATAGCTCAGTGATTAGGTAATTTTAATTAAAAAGTTAATAAATAATCCAGGCTCATGTAAAATATCTCTTCTAAAAGTGGAATCACTAAGAAATGTAGTAGAAGGCATCCTAGACTCCTCAGCAGTGTTCCCGTTTTCAGTTTTAATCCCGGCCCTGTTATGTAATGAACCTTTAGAATTCAGCCTCTGTGATACCAATTTTCTCATATGTTAAAATAATACCCATCTTTTTTTCTTTGTAAGATTATGTTGAATATAGGATGAGCAAAGTATTTGAAAACTCTTGGTGTATTGTAAATTAAATGTATTATGCATTTAGAAAGTTTCCACTCAGTATAAACCACAGTGGGAAGTTTAACAATAAATAATGAATCAGCCTTTATCTGTAATCAAAAGGTAAACACAATTTCCCACTACAGGTGACTCTTGAATGACATGGATTTAAACTGCCCAGCTCTAGTTATACATGGATTTTTTTTCAATAAGTACTGTAAATGTATTTTTCTTATGATTTTCTTAATAACATTTTCTTTTCTTTAGCTTACATTATTATAAGAAGGGGAGAGCAATGGGGAGAAAATGGAGACAACTAATTGAATAACAATAAAAAACTATTTTAATAAAAAATAAAAAGAATACAGTATTAAATACATATAACATATATATGTGTTAATTGACTCTTTGTGTTAGTAAGGTTCCAGTCAGCAGTAGGCCATTAGTAGTTAAGTGTTTTGGGAATGAAAAATATTTGGTTGGCTAAAAAGTTCATATGGTTTTTAACATAAGATGGCTCTAGTAGCACTTAGTTGTCTTTCACTTCATTCGAAACAACTTTTTTAGGTTGTATAGTGACAGCTGTCATATCAGTGTGCATTGAAAAAAATAAAAATTGTTGAGTTTTTGTGTAGCATTTTAATATTGAAGATAGAAGAAAATATGGAACATTTTCTGCATATTATGCTTCATTATTTCAAGAAAGGTAAAAATGCAACTGTAAAATGCCAAAAAAAGATTCGTGCAGTGTGTGAAGAAGATGCTGTGACTGATCAAATGTGTCAAAAGTGGTTTCCAAAGTTCTGTGCTGGTGCTTTCTCACTGGGTGATAACTCCATGGTCGGATAGACCAGTTGAAGTTGATAGTGATCTAATCAAGATAGTAATTGAGAACAGTCAACATTATACCATGGGAGAGATAGCAGACATACTCAGAATATCCAAATCAATAGTTATTGGTGACAATAATCTGTCTTTTATTTTGTAGAAAAACCACATGAACTTTTTGGCCAACCCAGAGTATGTGCATTTGTGACTGTATGGGGCCTCGAGGGAGACTGGGGTTGGTACCCCTAACGTCTGTTCAAGGATGAACTGTATTTTTTTTTTAAGTTTACCTCAAAGCTTCCTTACTTTGATGACTATTGTAAATGTTGGTTAGCTTTTGAAAATAGTCTCCCCTAATTTTTTTCTGATTGTACATTAATTGACTTAAAATATCTTTATATAATTTCTACATAATAAAACATTTACCTATTTTAAGTATACATTTTGACAGAAATATTTCCTCATGTCACTTTGCCTTAAGTCTTCACTCCTGGCTCTGAGTTTCTTTTCTGTCACAATAGCTAGACTTGCCTAGACTTTAACATAAACAGAATCATATAATATGTAGTCTTGTGTCTTCTATTTCGTAGCTTTTGTTTGAGATTCATTTATGTATAAGTCAGTAGTTCATTTCTTTGTTGCTGAATAGTATTCCATTATATGGCTATATTACATTTGTTTTTTCACTGACCAGTGAATAGACAAATATTTAAGTTGTTTTTACTTCTTTGCAATTACAACTAATATTCCTCTGGACATGTGGATACAAATCTTTGTGCGGACACGTCTTTAGTAGATGTGTGGAGTAGAATTGCTGAGTTGTATGGCAGTATGTAGGATAACATTTTAATAGCCAGAATTTTAGACATAGTACCTTGGATTTACCTGTGCTTGTGTTGGAGCAGAAAGATCTTGTATGGAAGATTATGGTTCCACCCCTCAGTCTATTTCCTTGTGAAGATAGATGGCCATTCATTCAAATATATGCTATGATTAACTCAACCCTGCTGTCACTTGGTAGATTTTTTTTTAGTTATGTTCTAATGTCAAAAATCCCCTCTCCAGGTTTTAACAGAACTCTCTAATTTTTATCAAAGTCCAATTGCAAGAGAAAATCATGACATATTGCTTAAGCTATACTCTATTCATTCTTCTAGATAGGCTAAACCTTCACTTTCCGGTGTGCTAGCTCCTAGCCACATGTGACTGTTGAGCACTGGCAGTGTGGTGTAGCTAGTCTGAATATAAATGTAAAGGGACATGTGATTTTGAGGACAGTGCAAAGAAAGGAATGTAAAATATTGCATTACTAATTTTTGTTGATTGCCAATTTAAGTGATTTTTTTTAATGTGTAGTTATAAAGTTATATTATAAAATTTATCTGGTTCTCTTTACTTTTTAAATATTGCTAATAGAAAATTTAAATCATATATAGGGTCTCATTTGTAGCTTTTGTTGTTTGTCTTGAATAGCACTCCTCTAAACTTACCTTGAGGTGAATTCATAGATCGAGTATTTATACTTTATTGTTTAAGCACATCATAGAAACTGAAAGTAAAGTGCATATAGGCCACATTGTAGGCCACATTGTAGGACTTCATATTAAATGACTGTGTTTATTGTGAAAATTGTTGCAGTGTAATTAATGACTTGTTTTTATATCACATAGTAAATACCGACTTATTCAATTCAGTGTCTTTTGCTTTGGCATTTAGAAAGCTTACCCCCTCTTGCAACTGTGAATGCCATTTGGTATGAATTTGAATGCTCAATCAGACCTCTGGATTTATTGTGAAGTACACAATTGAGAATATGTACAATAATTCCAACATATCTTACAGTCTAAGAAAACATACAACTTTTCATTCGTTTTGAATAGAATTCAGTGTGATATATCTTTTTGGGAAGATTTGTTTTTAATTTCTATTCAGCACAGGTTTGTGAAACTTTAGAGAACAAAAATGATTGTGGAAAAAGTTTGTAGGATAGCCTGCCATATTCTCAGATAATAGGGACTTAATTAATTTTTAATAGAATAGATTTGGATGCTAGTGTCAAGTATGAAATCCATAATTACAGAAACCACTATATTATTTTTGGTATATATATTATTACATATATATCCCTTCATTTTTAACACCTCAAATGATAGCTTACTACACAGAAAATTATGTAATTTTTAAATAAAAAGATTTAGAAAGTACAGTATCGTGCCAATTTGTATGATGTAGAAATGTCAGTACAAATTGTTTTGTTTAAAATCTTTAGATTTACTTCTAATTAAGTTGTATTAAATTACTAAGTGATGAGAATACATAAATTATTAAAAATGGTTGTCATAATTTACTATTTTGTTATGGAACTGAATAATTCTGAACTTCAGAATTGCTAAATATAAGATACAAAAACTGTTCAATATCTTATAAAAATAAAGAAAAAGACACTTGTATTACAGAGTAAGTTAGAGGTGCTCTTTCTAATGTTAGCCATCAACTACATGTGGCTAGTCCAAGTTGAGATGTGCTATAACTATAAAATACAAACTAGATTTTAAAGACTTACTATGAGTAAAAGAATGTATGGCATCTCAATTTAAAAATATTATTTGTTGAAATTATAATATTTTAGATATAGTGCCTTATCTAAAATATATATTAAAATTAATACTGACTTCTAGCCAAAATGGATGTATAGGTAGATACACTTTTCCTCCTTGCACAACCAAAAGAAGGACCACGACAAATTTAAAAACATAAAATAACCAGAACTGCCAGAAAATTGAACTGTATGGGAGTCTGACAACCAAGAAGTGAAAGAAGAAATAGTCATTCAGACTGGTAGGAGAGATGGAGATGGGCAGCTGAGGTGGGGAGGATGTGCAACAAGGTGGTGCCCTGAGCACTGGGCCAGTGATGCAGCAGCTAGCAGACCAGGGCAGGCAGGTCGGGTGGTCCCACATTTGCACATGGATAAACCAGGAGAAAACCTGGGGAGCAAGACAGACTGGAATCCAGGGTCCCATCATGGGAAAAGAAAGCCCCAAAACCTCTGGATGTAAAAACCTGTTTGGGTTGTGGCAGTGGAAGAAACTCCCAGCCTCACAGGAGAGTTCCCTGGAGATGCCTACAGTGTCCTAGAACATACACAAACCCGTCCATCTGGGAATCAGCACCAGATGGGCCCAATTTGCTTGTGGGTAGCAGGGGAAGTGACTGAAAGCAAGCAGAGAGCCGAGCAGGTGGCATTGTTCCCTCTCTGACCTCTCCTCCAAATACAGCGCCACAATCCATGTACGTGAGTTGCCCCACCCTGGTGAATACCTAAGGTTCCACCTCTTACGTTACAAGCATGCCAAGACAAAAAAATCTGGCCCAAATGAAAGAACAAATCAAAGCTCCAAAAATAGAACTAAGCTATGAAGAGATCGACAACCTATCAGATGCAGAATTCAAAACACTGGTAATCAGGATGCCCTCAGAAATGGTTGAGTATGGTCGCAAAATAGAGGAAGAACTAAAGGTTATGCAAAGTGAAATAAAGAAAAATATACAGGGAACCAACAGTGAAGGGAAGTAAACCAGGATTCAAATCAACGATTTGGACGAGAAGGAAGAAATAAATATTCAACCAGAACAGGATAAAGAAACAAGAATTCAAAAAATGAGGATAGGCTTAGGAACCTCTGGGACAAATGTAAACATTCCAACATCCAAATCATAGGGGTGCCAGAAGCAAAACAGGAAGAGCAAGAAATTGAAAACATACTTAAACAAATAATGAAGGAGAACTTCCCCAATCTGGCGAAGGAAATAGACTTCCAGGATGTCTGCAAAGCTCACAGAGTACCAAAGAAGTTGGACCCAAGGAAGCACACACCAAGGCACATCATAAGTACATTACCTAAGATTAAAGAGAAGGAGAGAGAGGAACAAATATAAAGGACACATGAATAAAAACTAGGGGTTGGTGGAAATGGGAGGGAGGAGGGGAGGGCTGGGTGGGTGGGCTGGAATGGGCGTAAAAGGTAGAAAATTGTACTGCAACAACAATTAAAATAAAATTTAAAAAAGACATTTACAGCAAAAAAAAAAAAAAAGAGAAGGAGAGAATCTTAGAAGCAGAAAGAGAAAAGGAGACAGTTACTTACAAAGGAGTTCCCATAAGACTTAGCTGATTTCTCAAAAGAGACCTTGCCGGCAAGAAGGGACTGGAAAAGAAGTATTCAAAGTCATGAAAGGCAAGAACCTACATCCAAGATTACTCTATCCAGCAAAGCTATCATTTAGAATGGAAGGGCGGATAAAGTGCTTTCCAGATAAGATCAAGTTAAAGGAGTTCATCATCATCAAGCCCTATTATATAAAATGTTAAAGGGACTTATCTAAGAAAAGATAAAAAATATGAACAGTAAAATGACAACAAACGCACAACAGTCCAAATCTGAATCTAAAAATAACAAAAACAAACTAAGCAAACAACTAGAACAGAAATAGAATCACAGAAATGGAGGGTTATCAGTGGGGAGTGGGTGAGGGAAGAATGGGGGAAAAAGTACAGGGAATAAGAGGCATAAATAGTAGGTACAGAATAGACAAGGGGAGGTTAAGGATAGTATGGGAAATGGAGAAGCCAAAGAACTTACATGTATGGCCCATGGGCATGAACTAAGGTGGAGAGGGAATGCTGGTAGAAAGGGGGTGTGCAGGGTGGAGGGAAATAAAGGGGAGAAAAAATGAGACAACTGTAATAGCATAATCAATAAAATATATTTAAAAAATTAATTCCACTTGTTTTCTTTTTTTTTTAAGATTTATTTATTTATTTACTTTTAGAGAGGGAAGGGAGGGAGAAAGAGAGAGAGAGAAACATCAGTGCGCGGTTGCTGGGGGCCATGGCCTACAACCCAGGCATGTGCCCTGACTGGGAATCGAACCTGCGATGCCTTGGTTCGCAGCCCGCGCTCAATCCACTGAGCTACGCTAGCCAGGGCCCACTTGTTTTCTTAAAAAACTTTTTTTCATCATCACCTGAGGACATGCTTTTGGAGAGGGGAAGGGAGAAAGAGAGAGAGGGACAAAACATTGATGCAAGGGAGACACATCATTCGGTTGCCTCTCATATGTTCAGGACTGGGGACTGACCTCACAACCCAGCCAGGTAGCCTGACTGGGAATCGGGCTCATCACCTTTTGGTTTATGGGCCAATGCTCCAACAAACCGATCCACACGGGTTAAACCTCTACCTGTTTTTCCTTTTTTAATATGGTTACTTGACAGTTTAATGTTTTAATTAAAATCCAATTCTAAAAATACTGAGGTAATGCAAATCAAGGGAAAGAAAAGGAGCAGAGAACCAAAAAAGCAGGAAAACCAGAAAACTTAATAAATTGATATGTTCAACCATATTAATAATTGCAGAAAATGTTAATGGTATTAAACACTTCAATTAAAAGGCAGAGATTGTTGGAACAGATAAAGCAGAAAAGTAAGACCCAGCTATATGTGGCCCACAAGAAATTCACTTAAATGAAAAGACTTAGATTGGTCGAAAGTAATGGGCAGAAAAGGATACACTATGCAAAGATTAGGTACAGGAGAGCTGATGTGGCTAAAGTACTCTTCAAGAAAGAGTATTATCAGAGAAAATGTTGTAAAATTTTGATATAAAAGTGACAAATGTGTGCATATCAACAGCTTCACAATATGTGAAACAAAATTTTACAGTTACAAACATTACATATAGATAATTTCACAGTCGTAGTTGTTTTTAACACCCATCTCTTAGCAGTTGGTATAACAACCACATAAAAAAGTAGCAAGATCTGGAGAATACTATCAATCACCTTGATTTAATTGATATTTATAGAACATCACACCCCATGCTGCGTATTACATGTTCTTTTTAAATGCACATAGTATGTTTATCAAAAGATACCATAAGTTGCCTATGAAACAATTCTAAGTAAATTTAAAGGGTTGGAAATAATACATTTGTTCTTGGACCGTAATAGGATTAAAGTAGATATCTGTAACAGTATGGTGTCTAGGGAAGAAACACCAAATGTTTGGATGTTAATATACTTTTGGACAATATTTGTGGGTAAAAGAGAAATGACAAGGAAAATTATAATTCACTTAAAACTGAATGACAATGAAAATACAGAAAATCAAAGTGTGACTTTCACTTCAGTAGGGTTTAGAGAAATGTATAATTTTAAATGCTGTATTGGAAAGAAGGAGAATAACACCAGTGACCTAAGGTTCTCCATTAAGAGATAAAAAGAAGAGCAAAGAAGGACAGTATAAGAAAGAAAGATAACAGTAGATCAGTGAAATAGAAAATAAAAAGGAAGAAGTGAACAGATACACCGAGATACTAATTTGTGCTTTGTTTCTCATTCAGCCCTCCTCCCAAATTGGTAACATATCCATTTGGTGAGCCTTTAGAGGAATAGGCACTCTGAAATATTGCTTATTAAAATGCAAAATATTGAAGCCTTCTACAATGGAGAATTTGGCAATATCTAGCTAAGTTACATATTTATTATCTAGAAAATCTCACTCTTAGGAATATATCCCAAACATACATTGTTATAAATAGAAAATGACATATATATGTAAGTCTGTATTCATTGCAGCACTAATTTGGGTGTTTTAATTGAATAAATTAGAATGTTAACATTGTGTAATTTTAAGGTGTAAAATGTGTTCTTTGATACATTTATGTATTGAAAAAGGATTGCCAATATAGCAGTATTTATCACATGAAATAATTATAGTGCAGTATTATTGTCTGTATTAGTTATAATATGCATTAGATTTCTATGGCTTATTTACTATTCATTGCAAGTTTGTACCCTTAAACACCATTACTTTTATCTACCCTCAACCCCCAAATTCCTTGGTAACCACCATTTTACTCTTTATTTTTAAAGATGTAACTTTTTTAGATTCCACATATAAGTGATATCATACTTTTCATATCTTTGTGTGACTTGAGTCATTTAGCATAAAGTGTCCATCCATATAGTTGCAAATGGAAGGCTATCTTGGCCTTTTTTATGGCTGAATAATAGTCTACTATGTATGTGCACCACCTGTTTTTATCTGTTCATTTGTTGATGAGAATTTGGGTGGTTTACATTTCTTGGCTATTGTAAATAAGTAACCCCATTTGTAGTAGCAAAAGAGTGAAACAACCCTTATTTCCATCAGTAGGGTTCTGGCTGAGTAGCTCAGTTGATCAGAACATCATCCCAGTATGTCAGGGTTATAAGTTCCATCTCTGGTCTGGGCACATGCAAGAGTGAAGCCATGGATGGGTAGAACAACAAATCAATCTCTCTCTCTCTTCCCCTTCCTCTCTCTTTCTCAAATCAATAAGTATTTTTAAAAAATAATTTAATTATACAACTGACTATTATAATACAATTTAATATTATATAGGATATAATATTATATATTATACTGTTATATATTATCCACTGTGTGTACTGTGTTCCACAGTGCCTCAAGTGGATCGTCAACAAAATACAGATAATTGAAGACTGGCATAAATGACTTGATTTCCTTTTTTCCAAATAATTAAAAAAATTTTTTCAGTTGCAGTTGACATACAATATTATATTAGTTTCAGGTACACAAGCCCATGATTGGAAACTTAATACAATTTATGAAGTGATCACTCTGATAAATCTAGTTCCCATCTGATACCTTATATAGTATTACAGTGTTATGGACTGTATTTCATTTGCTATACTTTACATCCTGATGACTATTCTGTAACTACCAACTTGTACTTCTTAATCCCTTTCTTTTTCACTCAGCCTCCAACCCCTCTCTCTTTTGGCAACCATCAAAATGTTCTCTGAGTCTGTTTCTGTTATGCTTGTTTAGTTTTTTTAGATTCCTCATATGAGTGAAATCAGCTGGCATTTGTCTTTGTCTGACTTACTTCACTCACCACAGTACCCTCTAGGTCCATCCATGTTGTTGTAGGTGGCCAGATTCATTCTTTTTAATGGCTGAGTCATATTCCACTATATATACATACCACCTCTTCTTCATTCTTTCTTTATGTTTTGTCTATTGTAAATAATACTGCAGTGAATACATGGATGCATATGTCTTTTTGATATAGTGTTTTGGGTTTCTTCAGTTAAATACCCAGAGGTGGAATTTCTGGGTCCTTCTTTGTCTCTTGTTATACCCTTTGTTTTAAGGTCTATTTTGTATGGCATAAATATTGCTATCTCAGCTTTTTATTATGTATGTTTGTTTCTATTTTCATGAAATATCTTTTTCCATTCCTTTACTTTCGATGTGTGCATATCTTCCCACCTAAAGTGAATCTCTTGTAGACAGCATATGTAACAGTCTTGTTTTGTTACACAACTGCCACTGTGTATCTTTTCACTGGAGCTTTTAATCCATTTGCATTGAAAGTAATTGTTGACAGCTCTGGAGAAGGGGCTGGGGAGGTGGAAGGAGTGAGCAAAACAGGAAAAAAAAGAACAACTCATTAACACAGACAACAACAGTGTGGTGATTGTGGTTGGGAAGAGGGGAGGTGGAAATGAAAGAGGATACAGTGAAGATAAATGGTGATAGAAAAAGAAAATAAAAAAGAAAGTAATTGTTGATAGATATGTATTTATTGCTAATTTATTATTCATTTTTATTTATTTTTTTCTTAAAGAAGACCCATTATCATTTCTTTAGCTTTTTCTTGTCTAGGAAGCTCTTTATATGTCCTTCAATACTAAATGATAGCTTTGCTAGGTAGAGTAACCCTGGTTTTAGGTCTTTGCTTTTCTTTACTTTGAATACAGTCGATTTCTTTAACAAAAATTTGCAGGAGAAAAAGAGAAAGTGTAGAACCAGTCAAGAGAAATGTAAGAATTGTGTCAACCAGTTATAAAATGTGGAACTTATTTGGATCTTAATTTTAACAAATCTAAAAGAAAAAAGAAAGATCATTGTGAGGAACTTGAATGTTGGCTAATAATACATAATTTTGCAGAATAGTTTTTTAGTTGAAACAAGATTTGCCATGAGGTGAAAATTGAAGCTGGATAATGGGTACATGGGAATCCATTATGTTCTTGTCTCTATAATGAAAAGTTCAATATGAAAAAAAGAGCAATTAGATTCTCGAAATAGCTTTTCATATATCCAAAATCAGAGTAAGTGATCTACTCTAGTAAATTGTTGAAGAGTTATTTATGAATTTTAAGTATTTGTAGCTTTCACTCTCTTGTAATGGAGAGCAATTTATTGAAAGGTGATGTTAGTCAATAATGGTAAATTTTCACTTGAAGGACTTTGTGGTTATTTATTAAATTCAGGCATTTTAGTTAACCTAATAGGAATTGAGAGTGAAACAATTCCTATTAATAGGGTTTGTTAGATGGAAAAACTTATTCTATGAGTTTGATTTACAAGTGTTGTAAAGTCCTTCTTCAAGTGAAAGAAATTTCTGTGAAACTGAGATATAGTGTGTATCAACTATTGCTTCCTCCCCCATCCTACCTTGAACCTAGGGAAAGTCCCTAGGGGAATCACAAGTCATACCTAATGCTGTGCTCCAGTTCCCACTTGTACTTATTTTCTTCTTTAAACTTGGGATATTTTTTCTAAGAGCTCTTTGTAAACAAAACATTTGCAAGCTTATAAATAAGTTTGCATATCCTAAACTTTCTGGGACCCAAGATCTATGTCCTTTTTATTTTAGAACATGCTCTTCTGTTAGTGCTCTCTTTCCACAGAAATTACTACCAGTTAATATTGCTTTGAGAGGTGGGCAGAGAGAAAGAGAAAGTTAGTTTGTTAATTGTCAGTGTTCCATAGTGTTTTCCTCACCCCCATCTCTACTCTCATATTTACCTTTCCAGCACAAAAGAAAGAGTGGAAGTGGGTTTGTTAGAGTCTCACTCACACGGTTCTTTTCTCTCAAGGAAAAAGGATCTTAGGATCAATCTGTGCTATGATAATGTGGTATAATTGAAAAAAATGTGGGTTCACCAGATTATTAGGATATAGCCTTTGAG
Source organism: Tonatia bakeri (assembly GCA_004024845.1). Taxonomy (NCBI): domain Eukaryota; kingdom Metazoa; phylum Chordata; class Mammalia; order Chiroptera; family Phyllostomidae; genus Tonatia; species Tonatia bakeri. The sequence continues at coordinate 13,213 of PVIA01010917.1, read as the reverse complement.
ATTTCCATCTTCTTCTGTCCTGGATCCCAAAAGGCATATGGCCCTTTGTAGTATAATCCCAATAAGTATAATATTGCATTTAGAAGAAGGGAATAGCATGGTTATTCATGATGTTCATTCCTCCTCCTCTACGTTTTTGGTTAAATTCTCTATTTACAGGTGGTTGTTTTTTTAATTAGAGTAACGTTTATTTTGGGAGGTGTGAACAGTTCCATGAGTTAAGACAAAACAGTCAACACACAGAACAGCTCAATCACTCTGCCACAAAATTTTCTTTTGCTACAATTTCTTTGTAGTCAAACCTTCAAATACCTCCACCTACCCCTCTGTAATCCTGCATAACCAATAATCAGTTCTTAGTCCTGCTTGTTTTGTCATTTCCTGAATGTTACATGAATAGAATCATATATGATGTAGCCTTTTGAATCAGACTTAGCTATCCTAAAGCAATTGAGATTGATTATATTGTTGCATGTATAAATAGTTTGTTTCTTATTATTGATGAGAAGTATTTCATTTTACGGATATACCATAGTGTGTTTATCCATTCCCCATTTGTGTTGTTTCTAGCTTCTGTCTATTAAAAATAAAACTTCTATAAGCATTTGTATATAGGTTTTTTCAGAAATACAAGTTTTTATCTCACATGGCTGAATACTCAGCCATTCTGTTAGGTACATAATGGTGTATTTCATTGTGCTTTTAATTTTCATTTTTCTAATGACTAATGATTTTGAGTACCGTTTCATGTCCTTATTTTCCATGTTCATATCTTGTTTGGTGAAATATCTGTTCACATCTTTTCCATATTTTTTAATTGGTTTGTTTTTTTGGTTGAATTTTAGAAGTTCTTTTTACATATTGGATACACATTTTATTTTCTTTCAGTTTGTGGCTTTCGTTTTTATTTTCTCAATATTGTTTTTCACAGAATAAAAATTTTTAAGTTTTAATGCCATCTAATTTTTTACATTTTTTTCTTTTATGGTTTGTGATTTTGAAGTCATTTCTAAGAATTCTTTGCCTAGCCCAAAGTCACAAAGATTTTGTTTCCTTCAAAATGTTTCACCTTTACTGTTTTAGTCTATAGCCTTCCTGGGTTTACTGTTTGTATGTGGTGTGAAGTAAGGGTAGAAGTTCTGTTTTTGTTTTTTTTTGGGGGGGGGGCACATATATGTCTGATTATCCCAACATTCAATGAAAAGGCTTATCTCCTTTGAATTGCATTTGTACATTTATTGAAAATCAGTTATCAGTTCTCTATAGATCTGTTTCTGGACTTTAATATCTACATTGACCTGTGTCTATCTTTTTTTCTAGTACTACACTCTTTTGATTATTATAGTTTTATTTTGAGGCTTGAAACCACACAGTGTGAGTTTTCCAACTGTTTTCTTCTTTTTCACAATTGTTCTCCCTCCCTTCCTTTCCCATGTAAATTTTACAGGGTCTACAAAAATCCTGCTGGGGTTTTTATTGGAATGGCATTGAGTCTATAGAACAGTTTTAGGAAGAATTTACTTCTTAACAATATTGAGTCTTTTGATCATAAACATAGTACCTCTGCTCATTTACTTAGACCTTACAGTTTCTTTCATCAGTGTTTTTTCAATTTTTCATACATGTCCTGAACATACTTTGATATATTTCTTATGTTCTCCATTTTTTGTCTTTAAATAGTGATAACTGTTTGGAGTAGGACCAGAAGTGTGCAGCATTCTGTACAATCTTTCCACCCAAGACTCCAGAAATCAAGGCAGCTTTCTGGGATCTGGTGCTTAACTTCAGTCAGAGATCGGTCTCTGTTGAACTGGATTACTGGCCCACCCTAATAGAAAGAAAGAGATGCTTATTATGTTCATGATTGACTTTTGTGAGAGATATAAGTATATTTAGTCATAATGTACATACGGGCTCAAAAATGCACATTGCTTATTTTTTGAGATATATTTCTCATATTTTCCTCTCACATTTTAAAATTTATATTTTTTATCTGCAAGAGGGAACTAGCTTTTGTAGTTGAAGTAAAGTCTTAATAGTAATACATACTTTTTAGACTTGACTCAAAAGGAGTTATACTAGTGAATCTATTTACCCACTGTCTAAGACCGTGTCAGTTCTCTTCATTTCTTATTTTTTAAATTGAATTAGTATCATTAACTGACACAAATAATTTCAATTTAGACTACTAAGTGCATTTGATAGAGGCTGAAGTAAATTCTAAGAGGACATAGGAGGATAGACTTTTGACTCAGTACAAGTGATAGAATTTTCTTTTTCCCCCTCCCTCTCTCCCTACCTCCCTTCCTTCTTTCCTCTCTTTTTTAGAAGACTTCTGAAATACATCTTGAAACCAGGAAGTTTAGAGACCTGATGAGAGACTATATAAGATTCAGAATGAGTTGTAAATGGTGGAATGACTGCAGTATACAGAGATGTGTCTTTAATCAGTATTTGCTGAATGATGAATGGTTGGTGGACATTGAAAATGGAATGTTCAAGGTAAATAAGAAAGCAGGAACAGAATTAGAATAGACTGTTAAAGAATTATGATATAGAGCAGTTCCCAAAGATGATTAGATCCAGGTAGGCAGAAGTGTAGAAAAGGTGAAAAGTCACTAATAAATTTAGAAAACTTTGAGTCTCAGTTATTGTATATTAAAACCATGAATTACTTAGTACAGAGAAACAGTATTTTGTTTTCTCTTTGTATTTCAGAATGACTGATATAGTCAAATAATTTCAGTGCCCCAGAAATATAAGTAGTTAATCAAATCCTTTTCTGTGTCTCTATTCTGTCAACTATAAAGCCTAGGTTGTACCCATGGAGGGATCACATGAATCATCTGTCCTCTTTTTTTCCTTAAAATTTTTTTTTCAATTACTGTTTATATTTAACATTATTTTGTATTAGTTTCAGGTATACAACATAGTTGTCAGATAATCATATACTTTACAGCAGGGGTCCCCAACCCCTGTCCACAGAGCGGCACTGGTTCATGGCCTGTTAGGCACTGGCCACACAGTAGGAGGTGAGCAGCAGGTGAGCCAGTGGTCTCTGGTGCCAGAAAGGTTGGGGACCACTGCTTTATAAAGTGTTCCCTCTGATATTTTCAGTACCCACCTGGCATCATAAATAGTGATTACAATATTATTGACTATATTTCCTATGATGTACTTTACATTCCCATGACTATTTTATAACTAGCAATCTGTGCATCTTAAAGCCCCTTAATATTTTTAACCCAGTACCCCAACTCCCCTCCCCACTGACAAGCATCAATCTGTTGTCCGTATCTATGAGTCTATTTCTGTTTTGTTTGTTCATTTATATTATTCTTTAGAGTCTACATACAAGTGAAATTATATGGAATTTGTCTTTCTCTGACTTAATTACTTCACTTAGCATAATACCCTCTAGGTCCATCCATCCTGTTGCAAATGATAAGATGTTGGGTTTTTTTTAAGGCTGAGTGATACTTCATTGTATATATGTACCATAGCCTTTTAAAAACTATATTGATTTGAGAGAGAGAGAGAGAAATAACATCAGTTTGTTGTTCCACTTATTTATTAATTCATTGGTTGACTCTTATATGTGCCCTGACTGGGGATTCAAAGTGCAACCTTGGTGTGTCAGGACAACACTCTAACCAGTTGAGCTACCAGGCCAGAGCCTATACCACAGCTTTTTTATTCACTTATCTATTGTTGGATACTTGGGTTTATTCAGTAATGTCTCTATCATACATAAGGCTTCAATGAACATAAAGATGCACATGAAGTCTGTCAAAACGTATCCAGGCATGTAATATGAAAAATAGAGACATTTATTGAAAAAGATACAAAAAACATTGTACACAGGACAATGATGCCTCAGTCCCCTTCAAAGTAGGTACATTGGGACCTCACACAGTTCTCCCAGTCACCATCAGCTGCCCTGTTGTGTTTTCCTGAGTCTCACTGATGGTCTGAAATCTCTTCCCTTTCAAAGGTCATTTTAGTTTTAGGAAAAGGCAGAAATTGCATGGCACCAAATCTCGACTGTAGAGGGGCTGAGTCATCTGAGTGGTTTGATGTTTCACCAAAAAACTGCATGAAATGTGATGCATCAGCAGGTGCATTGTTGGGATGAAGCTGCCTGTGACCAGTTGCCCATAGCTACAGCTGTCTGAATTATCCGAATAGTTTCTGTGGAGAAATGTTCAAGGTTAATGCAAAATTTGATGCATTTTCATTGCTCTACTTGATCAGTCATTTGGTATGTGACAGCCACAAAGTACACACGCTTTCTCAGTGGCATCTACCACCCCCACTGGCTAGTATAGTGAATTCATCATGATTCACACACACACATTCCAATACACCCTCCTTGGCCACCAGGTTGTATCCATGTTGAGCAAACCATTCTCGTTATATTAACCACAGCTGAACTTTTTCTGGACAGACGTTGTACTTTAGTAAGATAGGAAAGTAAGCAGACAGAAGGACCCAACGGAAGTGAATGATAAGGGGGTTAATGTAAAGTAGTACATAATTAAACAAAAAAAAATAAGTATATTAAATATTTTAGGTAGTTTGCAGATGTATGGAAAGAAGCTACACCTTCTTAAACTTTATACCGCATAAATACCCATACACTGTAAGGCTAGATTATTTACTGATTCAGTTAGCCAAGATACAAAATCTTATCTGTGTTGGTATAGGGAATCCAACACAAGACACCAAATATCCCTGCATATTCATGCTTAGTATGACAAGAATGCAAAATGCTGGCTGTTCTTTACCTGGGGTATTTCTCAGAGTTTTGTTTGCAGTGAGCAGCAATGAGGGCTGAGGTAATAGGTTCCTCCAACAAAGAGTAGACTAGCTTTTACTTTACTTATAAAGTGGGAAGTCTCCTCAAAGTCAGTGTTTTCTGGGTACACAGGTGTTCATCCTGGACTCTATGCATCCTTCCCATGGGATTTGAGAGGGAGCCAGTATAAGCAGCATGTAGGATAAGCGATGAGTTTCAAAAGTTTATTTTTTACTTTTATGTCAAGGTCTTTGCTATTGGAAGACTTTACTTTGAATTTATGTCCTTTAGGGTAGGGAAATGTTTACAAACCTTGTTTTTTTTAGGTTCTTGACTACATTTTTTGTCAGTAGGCTGTATTATATTTGTTTGTGAGGGCACAACAAAGATAATGCTCAAGTTTTCCTGAACATTGTCTCTGCTTCAGTTTCCTAGAGTTTCCAAAAGTCTATTTATACTACAATTTAATAATTAAGTATGAGAATCTTACAGAGTTTTAAAAAATTATTCTCTTGTTGTTCAAGTACAGTTGTCTGCATTTATCCCCCACCATTCCCCACCCCAGCCATCCCTGCCTCCCTCTCCTGCTTTCACCCCTGCCCCAGTTTTGTCTATGTGTCCTTTATACTTGTTCTGAAAACTGTTCCCCCGCATTATCCCCTCCCACCACCCCTCTGGTTACTGTCAGATTGTTCTTAATTTCAATGTCTCTGGCTATATTTTGCTTGCTTGCTTGTTTTTTTTATTAGGTTCCACTTAAAGGTGAGATCATATGGTATTTTTCCTTCACCTCCTGGCTTATTTCACTTAGCATAATGCTCTCCAGTTCCATCCATACTGTTGCAAAGGGTAGGAGCTCCTTTCTTTCTGCTGCATAATACTCCATTGTGTAAATGTACCATAGTTTTTTGATCCACTCATTTACTGATGGGCACTTAGGTTGCTTCTAGCACTTAGCTATTGTAAATTGTGCTGCTATGAACATTGGGGTGCATAGGTTCTTTTGACTTGGTGTTTTAGGGTTCTTAGGATAAAATCCCAGCAGTAGAATTGCTGGGTCAAAAGGCAGATCCATTTTTAGTTTTCTGAGGAAATTCCATACTGTTTTCCACAGCAGCTGCACCAGTCTGCATTCCCACCAACAGTGCACTAGGGTTCCCTTTTCTTTACATCCTCTGCAAACACTTATTTGTTGCTTTGTTTATGATGGCTATTCTGACTGGTGTGAAGTGGTATCTCATTGTAGTTTTAATTTGCATCTCTCTGATAGCTAGTGATGCTGAGCATCCTTTCATATGTTTCTGGGCCCTTTGTATGTCCTCCTTGGAGAAGTGTCTGTTCAAGTCTTTGGCCCATTTTTTGATTGGGTGGTCTGTCTTCCTGGAGTGGAGTCATGTGAGTTCTTTGTATATTTTGGAGATCAAACCCTTGTCTGGGGTATCATTGGCAAATATGTTTTTCCAAGTAGTTGGTTCTCTTTTCATTTTAATGTTGTTTTCTTTAGCCATGCTGAAGCTTTTTAATTTGATGAAGTCCCACTTATTTATTCTTTCCGTTATGTCCCTTGCTCTAGGGAACATATCAGTGAAAATATTGCTGCATGGAATGTCTGAGGTTTTCTTGCCTATGTTTTCTTCTAGGCCTTCTTTGGTATCACAACTTATATTTAAGTCTTTTATCCACCTTATTTTTGTGTATGGTATAAGTTGGTGATCAAGTTTCCTTTTTTTGCATGGAGCTGTCCAGATCTTCCAGTACCATTTGTTGAAGAGGCTATTTTTACTTCATTTTATGCTTCTTCCCCCTTTGTCAAGTATTAATTGACCATAGAGACTTGGGTTTATTTCTGGAATCTCTGTTCTGTTCCATTGGTCTATGTGTCTGTTCTTATGCCACTACCAGACTGTTTTGGAGAATCTTATAAAATTTTAAGTATTGGAGAAATTGGTGTATCGGGTTGGCCAAAAAGTTCATTTAGTTTTTTTCTGTAAAATAAAAAACACATTTTTCATTTTCACAAATAAATTTATTGATTTGGGTATTTTGAGTATGTCAGCTATCTCCTGTATGGTATAATGTTGATTATTCTCAGTTAATGTCTTGATTTGATTGCTATCAACTTCAACTGGTCTGCCTGACTGTGGAGCATCATACAGTAAGAAATCTCCAGCACAAAACTTTGCAAACCATTTTTCACGTGTTCAATCAGTCATAGCACCATCTCCATACACTACGCAAATTGTTTTTTGTGTTTCAGTTTTGTTTCTATCTTTTTGATATGAAAGCATAACATGCCAAAAATGTTCTGCATTTTCTTCTATTGTCAATACTAAAATGCTTACAAAAATTCACCGATTTTGATGTTTCTTTTAAATGCACGCTGATATGCCAACTGTCACAATACAATCTAACAGTTATTTTGAATGAAGTTGAAGACAATTAAGCACTACTAGAGCCATCTTTTGGAAAAAACCAGACGAACTTTTTGACCAACCCAATAGTTTGAAACCTTTGTATAACACCAGATAAACCTTCTTTCAACCCCTAATGATGCATTTTTGTAAGAAGCCAACAGTTTTGTTGTTTCTTGACCTGGGCTCCTGCTCTGACTTTGTGTGGATAACTAGGAATAGATGTTATCTCCTGGAACAATATATTCCTGTCTTTACCAGTTATAGTATATAAGCACATCTAACTAGCTTCCTAAAATGCAGCAGCACAAAGACCTCAAAATCAAACATCTTTTACTAGTTTGTCTTCCACGTTTAAAAGTCCATGATAGTAGGAGTTAGAAGATACTTAATATTTATTAAGCAGCTTGTATATACACATCTGTGATAATGTTTTGGACACTATAACAGCTCTACCCTACCCTTGATGAGTTTGCACCCAAATTTAAAGATATTCTCATTATATCTGAATAATACAGGGCAATATTTTATCGTATGATAGTATAAACTGTGTGAAAAATAACTTGCTTATAGGAGCTCAAAGCTAAGTTTGAGTTAAAGTGGGGGTTAAATACATCCTGAAGAACTTGAGAGACCAGAGAACAAACAAGGTTTAAATAAATGGAAACTGAAACACTTCAGGTATAAGGGAGCAAAGGACGGGTGGAAGATAAGTAAGAACAACACTGTTTTCGATGTAACTCATAACCTAGTAGGGAAGATAGCTCTATGAAAGATAATTTTAGAAAATGAATGAAAAGGGATAAAAGAGGGGGCAAGAAGGGGTAGAATGATTGAATCAGTTAAAGAAGAGTTAGCTTTGGCTTTCCAAATTAACATCCTTGTCTTGTTCCTAGTGTAGAGGAAAAGCTTTCAGTCTTTCACCATTGAGTATGATGTTACTTGTGGGGCTTTCAGTATGACCTTTACTATATGTTGAGGTAGTTTCCTTCTATTCTTAGTTGAAGGTTTTTTTTAATCATGAAAGAGTGGTTTTTGTCAAAAATTTTTCCTGTGTCAATTAAGATGATCATGTTTCTGTTTTTCATTCTGTTAGTATCTATAGTACTGATTGATTTTCAAGCTCATTGATTTACATATTATATATGAGTTCATACTACAAAGTCAGAAGTGAGTAGTTCTGACAGAGACCATATTGTTTGCAAAGTTAAAAATATTTGCTATTTGGTCTTTTATAGAAAATATTTTCCAGCGAAAAATGTTAATTTGAATAATGAATTCATTAAAGTCTTTTCTAATTCACCTTCATGGCTTATATGTTTTATTGCTTAAGGAGTTTTATATTTTCTTTTCCATAGGTGTATGTGGAATTTGATGATCTTCAATGGGATAAACGAGAGTGGGTTAGAGTTTATGAAGATTTTTCAGCCTTCTTGGTGGAATACCACTTAATCTGGGCCAGAAGGAACGACCCTAGCCAGACTCAGGGATCAAAGAGCAGACAGACTTATTGGCCTGCATTGGTAAGATTGCTTTCTGTTTTATTAAGCATTTTCAGTTTGTTTTAAAAGAACAAGAACTGAATGTAAGTTTAGATTTATCTTGCTGATTATAGGGTCTCAGACCCTCTTACTGAAGAGGGTCTGAAATATCTGGCAGAAATTTCAAAATACTCTTTGATTTTGTTGAACAACTTCGTGTCTTTTTTAAAAAGCCTTTCCAAGGATGGAGAATTCATTTAGATGATGTTTGACAATTCATATATACCACATCAGGATAATAAGAATTAAAGGTAGAAATCTCACACTCTTATTCTTATCTGCCCTGCTGCCCAACCAGATTTCAAACACTGTATCACTGTCCTAGGCATTTTGCTAAATGAAAGATTCTAGACACTAATCACACAGGCAACTGCATGTGTTGTGAAAACCTACAATTTTTCTATTAAGAGGTATTTCTTTCCTGCTGGCTATAGTGGCAGTTCTACAGTTAATAATTTAAAGGCTGCAGTAACATGCAAAAGAATGTCATCTTATTTTTGTAATTATTTTTTATAAAGTTAAGAAAGGTCTCCAGAAGATGGTGAATTTTATTCTGTCTTGTCTGGATAGAGGTTTCATTTTCTCTTGAATGTTCCAGGATGGATATAGACTCAGAGAAAGCGCAGGAGGTAGAGGTCTGTTGTTTATAATCATCTCCCTCATTTTCATCATCACCAATTGAGAGAACAGCATACTTGCTTGCAGAACTAAAGAAGGGTGGATTTACTTCAAGTTTCTTTTATTCATATGTAGACTGGGAAGCTTGATTGTTTTTACATCTTTCCTATCTGACTCCTTCCAGTGGACTCTGTTCCTGCCATCTCCTGGACCATGGCTGGAGTTCCCATTTTGACCTTTTGGGATACTCATCCTATCCACTTTATTTTCATCTGCTTTCCTTGCTGGTCCTTCCTCAGATGGTTGAGCTAAAACTGCTTTCCCCTAACCACTTATAGTGGACTGCTGCTCTGTGTCTAAGCTCTGAGATCAAGCAGAAGGGTTAGAACTTTGTTTTACCTAAGCATTCTCCTTTGGTGGAGGAGCTGGAATTACCTTTAAGGGCTGTTCATGTTTGGGAGGCTTAAAAGTTGGAAAGTCAGTCTTCCTTCTTAATGAGTGTTTCATTTTCTGAAGACTTCTCACACTCTCTCCTTTGTGTGTTTCTGCCAGTTGTGGCTGATGTTCCAGTCTGATGTTGCAGTTCCTGTCCTTATCTATTCCTATTCCTGTTCCTGAGTTTATTTACTTTTGCCAGCTTGGGTGTCTCTCTTGAGTCCACCATTTCTATTTTGTCTCATTCAGCTAACACTACAGTTTCTCCTGTTCCTTCTGTAGCCACTTCAATACTTCTCATTCTCTAGTAGCTGTGTTTTGCCCCTCCGAAGATAATATAGGCTGCTCCATTGGACTGAGGAATGCTAGGAGGGGAGGAATCATCTTCCTTTAGGAGTGCTTCAAGGCTTTAGGTTCAGTTTGGGAGTTTGTGGGGGGACCTCTATCTTTATATGTATAATCTTCCTAAGAGTAACTGTCGTGTCTGTCATATCTGTCTTCATAGCAATCCCTGTCTTCTCTGTAGTCATCATTCTATGATACCCACTACCAAATGCTCTTTTGCCACTGCCTATCCTAGAATCATAGCCTCTATCATAGTCTTTGCTGCCTCTGTTATCATAGTGATTGATCCTGGCCCCCATATCAGTCCATATTCTGGCTTGGGTCATAATAATAACTATCCTGATACTCATCACAGTATTGGTCTGAATCATAATGATTTTGATACTTGTCTTCAGAGCTGTCATCACCTCTGCTAGGTGGGTAGTTGTCAATTTGTTTTGTCAGAATCTCAATTGCTAACTCATCCAAAGGAACCATCATCCTTTTCTTTATCATGTGCTTCACCAGCAATTTCCACTCAAATTCTGTAATTTAGAGACTCTTTATTGACATTCGGGGCATTGAACAAGGAATCCAGGTCCTCAAACTCAGCATAACCAAAACTTTTCAACCTCTCTGGATTGCTGGGTTCACTTGGTAAACAGACTACTCTGATATTTAATCCCCTAAAGAATTTCTTAATGGAGTTTTCTGTCACCTCATATGGCAGGTGCTCTAGAAAAGCAGTGTAGGGTGACAATATGGGAAAACAGCTCCTGTCAGTATTGGGTTCCTGAGCAGCCTGTGGAGCAGTGGGCAGGATGGGACAGTCCTTTGGAGATGCCTTAAACCCATCATTATCATTACTGTGATAAGTAGTTGAAACATCTTCCAGAAGTTGTCTGTTTCATGAGACCAGCTGACTGACAGACATAGGTGCTTCCTCTACCAGTCCCTCCATCCTCAGCCAGAAAGTCTTTTAGTGACATATCTTTTTATTCTTTTTTTTGCTGAGGCTCCCATGTTAAAAGAGGGAGAGAGAATGCAAAGGCTTTGTATGTCTTTTTGTTAGTACCTTTTTAGGATATTTAGTCCACTAATAGTTTATTCTGTTCCTTAGGGGAAACATAAATTGGATTAAAGGATTCTAAAAACATTTCACTGGTTTGTGTACAGTGTGAAACAATTTTGCTGAGTAAGACTTTGTAGATAAAAGATACTTTTTATGGAGCATTTAATAGCATGATTTTCCTTCGATTGTGGATAATAGCAGATATTTAATGTGAAATTATGTGTTTAAATAATAGGTATCTTCATATCAGAAAATGTTTCATTAAAGAAAATATTATAGATTACAATAAATTTTTAGTTTGAAGAGTTTTATGAAAAGAAACATGATAGCTAAACAAGAATATTAATCATATTAAGAAAAAAAGCCACAGTTGTTTAACCATTGTTATTTCTGTTTTCTGGCTGTGTTTAGCATGTAATAGGTATACAGTATATGTTTATATTAAATAATTTTCTTCACTAATATGAAAAAAATATTTTGAAAGCCATTGAAACATTATTTTAGATATTTGATATAAATGTTGCCAGGGTAGTTACTTTCAGAGCTTTTAAAGATAAATTGTTTACAAGGATAGTGTTTACTTGCTGATAATTATATTAATTATAATATTTCTTTTTTAGTTGATGTTTTAAAAGTATGAGGAAATAAGTGTTTTAAAAGGACAGACAGGGAAGGAAAGAAGGGATGAAGTGGATTTAATTAATGGCATTTTTAAAAGAAAAATATAATGTGGGAAGATGAAAGATGATATCATAAGCTATGATTTTGCCAGGATAATTTGAATATTTTAGCAAAATAAAGATGATTTTATCCATGATAGGAATAAATTTAAAAATTATTTGGTGAATGAATATGTTGAATTATGAATTATGTAGTTTAAAGCCATGACTAACATGCTTTTTGATTTTATAAATCTTAAGTCAAAAATTGGTTAAAACTTGTAATTATGACATTTATGTAACTTTTGCATGAAAAGTCTTAAAAGCAGGAAGCATTAACATCAGTAATACCAAAAAGTATGCCTCACTATCCTAGTTAATGAAAAAACAACTTTAGAAAACCTTTCCCCTTTTGTAGAGACAATTAAAATCAAGTTGAATTCCTAATGGATATTCATAAATTACTTATTTTGGAGAAAATTTCTATAGGAAGTACTGTTTAATAATTTTTTTCATAATTTTAGAAATTTATTTCTGTTGAAAAGCTTTTAACCTCTGAAAACTAAACCTCTTCTAAAATTTCAACTAATTTTTTTAATACACACGGAAGTACACATTGTAAAAAATTTGGAAAATGGTATAAAGTAGAAATCATAATCATTCTACTTTTACCACCAAATAGTCAACTTCTTTGATGTATTTTTTATAAAATACATTTTTCTGCTTTCTTTTTTTTAACCGCAAAATTGTGTTAAAATATACTTATAAAATTTTCCATTATAATGACTTTTACATACATAGTTCAGTGACATTAAGTACTTTCACATTGCTATAAAATCATCTATCTATAAAATTTATTCCATCTTGTGAAACTGAAACTTTGTTCTGTTTTTTTTAATTTTCATTTTATTGATTATGCTTTTACAGTTGTCCCATTTTCCCCCTTCACTCCCCTCCACCCTGCCCATCCCCTCCCACCCACATTCCCCCCTTTAGTTCATGTCCATGTGTCATAAGTTCTTTAGTGTCTACATGTCCCATACTATTCTTACCCTCCCCCTATTTTCTACCTACTGTCTATGCTACTTATTCTCTATATATTTCCCCCCTCCCTCCTCCTACCACTTCCCTGTTGCTAACCCTCCATTTGATGACTTTTTTTTACTGTCCATATTTTCAATCTTCTTTTTCTTAGGTAAGTCCCTTTAACATTTCATATAATAAGGGCTTGGTGATGATGAACTCCTTTAACTTGGCCTTGTCTGAGAAGCACTTTATCTGCCCTTCCATTCTAAATGAAAGCTTTGCTGGATAGAGCAATCTGGGATGTAGGTCCTTGCCTTTCATGACTTGGA
>PVIA01010916.1:0-48215 GCA_004024845.1 Tonatia bakeri | reverse complement strand
CCGCGTCCAGCTGGGTCCCCTCTGGCCTCCCACCGTCAGTTCATTCAATATCTGGATAACTTTTGATGCCCTATTTTCATAAATGTTGCGATATCCGTGGTCTCCTAGTCTGATTCTCCTCAGATTGGCCAAATTCTCCCCTGCGCACCAGAGAGGGAGATTAAGACTCCACCTCTCAAGCCGCCATCTTCCCTCCCCATTAATAAATTATTTTTAAAGTATATTTTATTGATTATGCTATTACAGTTTTCTCATTTTTTTCTCCCCTTTATCCCCCCTCTATCCTGCACCCCCCTGCCCTACAGCATCCCCCCTGCCTAGTTCATGTCCATGGGTTGTACATGTAAGGTCTTTGGCTTCTCCATTTCCTATACAATTCTTAACCTCTCGCCATGTATTTTATGGCTACGAATTATGCTTCTTATTCCATGTACTTTCCATCCCCATTATTCCCCTCTCTTGTTCTGTTCCTGTTCTAGTTGTTTGCTTAGTTTTTGTTTTTTAGGTTCAGTTGTTGATAGTTGTGAGCTTGTTGTCACTTTATCGTTCAGTTTTTAATCTTCTTCTATTTATTAGATAAGTCCCTTTAACATTTTATATAATAAGGGCTTGGTGATGATGAACTCCTCTAACTTGACCTTATTTGGGAAGCACTTTATCTGCCCTTCCATTCTAAATGATAGCTCTGCTAGATAGAGTAATCTTGGATGTAGGTCCTTGCCTTTCATGACTCGGAATACTTCTTGTCAGCCCCTTCTTGCCTGCAAGCTTTCTTTTGAGAAATCAGCTGATAGTCCTATGGGTACTCCTTTGTGGGTAACGCTCTCCTTTCCTCTTGCTGTTTTTAAGATTCTCTCTTTGCCTTTAATCTTGGGTAACATAGGCCTTGGCGTGTTCCTCCTTGGGTCCAATTTCCTTGGGAATCTCTCTGAGCTTCCTGGACTTCCTGGAAGTCTATTTCCTTCACCAGATTGAAACAAAACAAAATGAAGACAAAAAAAAAAGTATTATCTCTTTTTATTCCTTTGGAAAAGGGAGTGAAGTCCTCTGGCCTCAGTGGAATCCCAACCCCAGGCAAATTCAGCCTCTTGAAATTTCTTCTCCCCACCCTAAGGGCTAAGGATACCATGAAGGGTGACCTTGGAGCTGCTCTCTCCAGAGATAGCAAGTGCTTGAGGAAAGCCTCACAGTGAGAGTGTGGTGCACAAGTCATGAAGTAAGGCCATCCTAATCCTTAAAAAGGCACTGAGGAGCAGCATGGACAGGAGGCTGGTGGCTTGGCTCCTCTGAGGGTTCAAGACACAGCAGCCTCTCCTCTGGGAGCTCAAGCTCCCATGTCAGAATCCGGAGGTACAATAATTAACAGCCCCTCAGGCACAGTCCCCTTCAAGGAAAGCTGTGTGCCTATTAATCAGGTGGGAGTGCTCTTTCCTCAGACATGGGTTTTCATGCAGCAGGCCCCAGGGTTCATCATGAATGCTGCATGAAGCTCCTAACCTTTCTGAGTGGTCTTCTGGGAGCCCCGCCTCCCTTCCAACACAGCCAGCCAAAAGCACAAGGCACGTAATTTAGCTGTGAGCACCACTCAGGAAGTGGTTGGCCTTCAGAAATGAGACCATGCTCCTAACTCCCAAATCAATATTCACTGCCCAGGTGACACTCCAGACCACCATGGGAGAGACCTTGCCCCACCTGCCAAATGAAATAAATGGTGAAGTCACCTAGGCAAAAGAGAAAATGACCCCCAAACCAGGATTTTTGAGGAATGGGAAATATGATCTCTGAAGGAAGCACAGAACTCAGAAGTAGAATCCCAGGTTCTGTTCTCTGACACCACCCAGCACTGTGTCCCCAGGCTGTCACACAACCTTTAAATTTTCAAATCTACCAAACGGAGCTCATGAACCTGTCCTGCTACATTTCCAAGGCTTACAGGAGCATGGACTTTGAAGTTAGAGACCTGAGTTCAAATTTCAGTTCTGCTAACTACTAGCTGTTTAACCTGGCATCAACTGTCTGGCCTTCCTTAACCTGTTTTCTCATTTATAAAATGTGTAGAAAAAAGTCTACCTGACAGGTTTGTCATGGGAATCAAGCAACATAATGACTTGTGAAGCCATTAGCACTATGCCTGGCCTTTCCTAGGAAGTGTTCAGTAATTTAAAGCTATTCTTATAGTTATGCATACTGTCAACCACAGTTCTAGATGAGAAGCAGTTTCAAAGTATGTGGCCTATTCGACTAGGGTGAAGTGGTCATGGGAACCATGCAGGGGAAGGTGGAAGACAGGAATGAGTTCTGCCACTGTACAGTGTGGCAAAGCTGCCCTTTTTTTTATCCTGTGTTCCATCTTGAGTTCATAAAATGGGTCCAGGCTGCTCAAGAAATGGGCACTTAGCAATCCAGAAAAGCCTTGCTGTGGGCCCTTATTATAGATTGAATATATGTGTCCTCCAGAATTCATACGCAGAAACCTACTCCCCAAGATGGTGGCATTTGGAGGTGGAAGAAAATTTGTGGGAGGCAATTAGGTCATGAGGGGGAGCCCTCATAAATGGGTTCAGTGCCCCTGTGAAAGAGACCGCAGAGAACTCCCTAGACTTCTTTCACCATATGAGACTACAGGGAGAAGATTGTGGTCTATGAGCCAAGAAGTGGGCCTTTACCAGACACCAAATCTGCAGATGTCTAATCTTAGACATCCCAGCCTCCAGAACCATGAAAAGTAAATATTTGCTGTTTAAGCCCCACAGTCTATGATATTTTGTTATTGCAGCCTGAACGGAGTGGGACAGCTCAGGAGATTGCTTTGCTAATTACCCAGAAATTTGATCCACACCTCTCTGACTGACCGCCTCCTCTCCAGCTCTGTCTTCTTGGGCCTCAAACCTCTGACGCCCACCACTTGCTCAGAGGACACATGTTAGACACATTCCTCTGGATTCACCCCTGGCTCAGTCTCTTGGATTCTCTGGGACTTGCTCTCTGACTTCAGCAGCTCTGTTTCAGGTAGAAACATCCTCTTTCCCACACCCCATCCAGCAGGACTCAAGTCAGCCTCCAGGTGACCACCCTAGACCTCAGTCTTCCCAACTATGAAAGAAAGATATTGAGACAGATTCCTGAAGGTTCCCTACAGGTTTGACATTCCTTGGTTCTGAATATTATTGGGATATTCAAAATTTGTGTTGTTTCTCTTTTGTAGAATGAAACCTGTGACACCAGCTGGGAGACAGGTGGCTCTGAAGGGATGATCTGCACAGGGGAACTGAAACCCTATATTAATTAATTCTTCTCCAAGTGTTTCCCATTTATCTCACTTTCATTAACCTTTAAGTCTGTTTATTGAGAGAAACGTGAGTGCTGGACTGAAGTAGGATGATTCCTGCCCAAGGCATGTATCATTTTCCCAGGTTGGGGGCAGTGCTGGGAGTGAGCAGAACAGGGGAGGGGAGGGGAGCAGAGGCCAGTGCTCGGGGTTGTTAGGCAGGAGCCCTCTGGAGCTGCCTCCTAGAAATGGAAAGCGGGACACTGAGTCCTCCTCTAAAGGCACCTTCCCATCACCCCGCTCCAGGTGTCAGGGTTCCTTAGGTTGTTCCATAGTATCAAAAACTCTAGCCCCACTGTCCATTTGGCAGCCAACAGCCACAAGTGGTTATTTACACTTAAATATTGAAATTCAATATGAATTTAGTTCCTCAGTAAAACTAGCACATTTCAGGTGCTCAGTAGCCACTTGTGGCTACTGGCTACCATACTGGACAGCACCATAGAGAGCATTTCCATCATCATACTGGAATATAAAGAGCACTGCTTGCAGCATAGAAAATGAGACCAAAGGCTCTCTGCCATCTGATAAACCAGAGATGGCAGTAACAAGATACCCTGACATCACATATCAGTACACTGTAAAGATGCCCTAACAAATCCTGCAAAATCCCTTACCTCCATTGGTCTCTGGTGGGCAGAGGGGTCAGGGTTGTCATTGGAGGGGGAGCTGTCTGTAATGTCACATCAGAAGCTTAGGATGGTCCCTGAAACCTCAGGCATCCTTCTGTCTTCTGAGCTCTCTGTAAGGATGCAAATGGGAGCTAGTCAGGAGAAGATAACTCACATTTAGTGAGCATTTTCTGCATGCCAGAGTTGGGCTAGATGTGCTAGTTGTGCTAGATCCTAGTGACCAATCAGTGAGGTCAGGTACCCTGTCATCCTTCCTAACAACTCCTTGAGATCAGGGACTGCTGAGTTAATATTTGTCAAATTCCTAGAACAGTGCCTGGAACAATGTAAGCACCACACAAGTGTTTGTTAAAGAACAAATGCATCTCAAATTTAATGCTCTAAGAGTTGGTAGAAGAGCAGAAGATAGGATCTGACCTCCTGTCTCCTCTGCAGGTCTCCTTCTGCTACACCCATTGACTGAGAAGCCTGGACAGAGGACACTGATTGTTTTTTGGTCATCTTGTTCCATTCTGCCTCCCTAATAGCCTCCTTACTTCCTTTTTCCTCATTGTGGGCAGTCTTGGCAAGCTGTAAGGTGTGATGCCCTATCCTGCCCTGACCAAGGTGGACATTTTGCCAAGGGGACTCTTTCTGCCAGGACTTTGAATTCTGAGCACAAAGACACAATGATGGAATGCCCCATTGGTGCTCTCTCATTCTGGCACCCAGTGCCTGGAAGAGAAAGTCAATCAGGTTCTATTACCTAGATTCCTAGAGCTGTCCGGTAATCTGTTCTGTTCCCAGCCTGGTTCTCCAGCTACATGCCAGTTTGTGTGAGCTGCCTGATAACCTTTCATTCACCTCTCTTTTTGATAAAACTGGCTGGAGTTGTTTTCTGTGGCTTGCAATAAAAGAAGCTTGACTGATAATTCTTCAAAGGAACACGAAGTTGCAACCCTGAAAAAGATTAACTGAGAGAAAGAAAGAGATGAAAGAAACTAGAGTGGAAAAGGGACTCAGGTCTCAGCAGCCAGTTTTCTGTTTCTATCCCTTCCTGATCCCAGAATGGAGATGTGGGGGAAATTTGAAGAGTGATGTGACAGATTGACTAATTGGCCATAATTCTTCACCTTTCCCAGGTCCACACCTTGCGCCAAATGATTTTGCTCCCACTAGAGGTGAAGTTTATTATTTCTCTACACCTGGAATTTGGGTCTGGCCACATGGCTTGCTTTTCCAGAAAGACACTGGTGAGCATGATGTAGGCAGGGGCTTGAAATATGCTTATGCATTTGGACTTGCTATCTTGTGCTTCCACAGCTGCAATGAGAAGGATGTGCCCATGCTCTGTGGAGCATATCTGGACCCAGGTGCATCTTAGAGCCACCCTGTTGAGCACAACTTAGATCAGCAAAACCCCAGCTAACTCACAGAAGCAAGAGGGAGAACAAATGTTGTTCTAAGCCTTTGAGTTTGGGGATAATTTGTTATACAGCACTATTGTTGCAATAACTAAATGATAAGTAGACTATAGATAAAGGAGCTAAAGTGCTCTGACAAACAGTAGCATACTTAAGAATAATAATAACAATTACCCTTTATTTATTTATTTACAGATCAAGTGCTGGATATTCACTTTGCATATGGTAACTCATGTAATCATAACTAAGAGCCTTATGAGTTAGTACTATTATTCTCATTTTATAGGTAAAGACACTGAGACTCAGACTAGATGAGCATTTACCAATGTAATACAGTTAGTAGGTGATGGTACTGAGATTCAGACCCAAGCATGTAGGTCTCTATATGATGTGATTTTAATACCTCCTCCCTGCCTCCCACCCCTTCTCTGGCTCCATGGTTTCCCTTGGTTCTGACACTTGACGTAGATGACTCTACACAGGACATCTCAAGAACATTATACAGAATTTTAGGCCCAAGGATTTTATTCCAAGAACCAGTAGCAGATAATGCAGATGCTTGAAACTATGCCCATTTTTCACTAAGAACTTACAGTCTGCTGTTCAATAGCAATAAAGGACCCTGAATGTCATTCCCTACATTCTGTTTATATTCACAGTGAAAAGATACAACCCTTCCATTTTCTGTCTTCACTCCCCCCATACCAGTCTATTGAAAAGGTAATGCTAATTTTCCTACCTCCTATATATCTTGTCAATTTGTTGGTTTCTCTTCACTCTTCCATCATCTCCTGGATTTCTACAATTACCTCCACCTGAGGCTCCCATTTCTAATCTGGTCTTCTCTAATCTATTCTTCACTCTGCCGCCAGAGTGATCATTCCAAAATGCAAATCTGATCAACTCCTTCCTCTCTTTAAGGCACTTTGATGACCTCTCATTACTTTTAAAATGATGACAAATCACCTGCACACAGCCTGCAAGGCTCTGCCTGGCCTGGCTCCAACATCTTCTCCATCATTTTCTTCCATATGCTCTCTCTTCCATGCTGTGCTCCAGATACTATGTACATTCTTCTCTTCCTCCAATTCCAAGTGCCCCACACTTTCTCTGATCACAGAGTCTTTGCACATGCTGTTCCTCTTACTAAAACACTCTTCTCACACCAATCCTTTCACCAGATTAACTCTCACTCATCATTTATATCACCCCTGATTCTCACCTCCCCAAAGCAGCATTCCCTTCCCCAGACTAGGTTAGATTTCCCACCACATACCCTCCAAAGCTCTCATTCCTCTCCTTTTTAGACCTCGCAGTAGCTGATATTTATGCATGTGCTATATGATGATTGGATTAAGGCTCCTCATTACAGCTAGGCCATTAGGGTTAGGAGTTGAGGGACCATGTCACGCATCACTTACCTTCTATCTAGCTCTGGCACACTGCCAGGCTCAATAATTAATCAAGTGCTACTCCCCACTTCACTCACACCCACATCCAAATCTGCTCCTCATCTCCATCAACAGAACGTCATCATTCTAGTTCTCAGGCGAAAAATCATAGAGTCATTCTTGACTCCTTTCTTCCTCTCAAACTCTGTTTTCTTTCTTCAAACTCTGTTATCTGTACCAGCAAATCTTACCTACTCTACCTTTACCATACATCCAGAGTTTAAGCACTTATCACCTCCCCCACTGTTCACCATGGCCAAAGGTATCATCTTACATTTGGATCATTGCAGTAACCTCTTAACAGCTCTTACCTTTCTGCCATCTCTTCTCAACATGGCATCTGGAGTTATCTTGTGAAAAAATCAGTCAGATCAACTTTCTCCCTGCTATGAAACCTCTCCTAGCTCCCATCCCCAAATAAAAGCCAAGTCCTTACCTAGTTTCCTAGCCATCCTCCCTCTGATCTTATTTCCTGTCACTCCCCATCTCACACTTCTATGCTGGCTGTTGGCCTCTTCACCGTGCCAGAACATTTTGTAGATGTTGTGCCCCAGGGCCTTTGCACCCACTGTTGCATCTCTCTGGAATTCTCTTCCCCCAGAGAGCTGCTCCACCACCTTCCTTACTTGCTTCAAATCTTACTCAAAGTTCACTTTCCCAATCTGGTTTAAAATTCAACCTCAGCTATATACTTCATCCCCTTTCCTACTTTGTTTTCTTCTTAGCATTTATTACTATGTGATGAACCATATTTTTAATTGTTTATTCACTGTCTCTCTACTAGAATGCAAACTCCATGAGGATGGGGGGGCTGTGGTTCATGTCTTTTCACTGCTACATATCCTAGGCCAGTACATACTTGGTTCTCAACAAACTTTTGTTAAATGAATTAACAAATGCCATAGCTCAGCCAGCCTTGCAAACCAGAGAACTGATGCCAGACGATAGGGAGCACTGCCTCCCAGTCTACCTGCTGATTCTCAAAAGGACCAAGCCTTCACTTAGCTGTTGATGGCTTTCTATTTCATTCCTCTGTGACTGACTGAAGCCCACTCAACCAGAAGGTGATCAACTACACCACAGCCACCCCCATTCTTCTCCCTGGGACTTGGAGTTCCATTCTGCATCCAGAAACCAGATCTACAATCAGTCCCCTGGGACAGTGACACTGGCTCACATGTAAATGGGTGATATCTGGACCTCTCCAGTGAGCAGGTTTGTGAGAGAATAAGAAGGACGGCTTGACTTGAGTTAATTGGGAAAAGAAGGCAGAATGGAGATGGGGATGGGGGTGGAGGAGAATTCCAGGCAGACAAGTGAGAGGCTGATGCAAGAAAAGTGCATATCTTTGAGGTCATGGTTTTGCTGAAGCCTGGACCAGTTCTAGGTATCATGTGCTCATCCTTCAAAGTTAGAAAAATGCAGATTTAAAAATGTGCCCTAAGGAACAGTGAGACTGAAGACTTGTCCTGGAGACTGAGATTAAAGGGTGAGGCAAGGTCATAGGGTAGGTGCTGCAGGTTGGGAATTGTGGTATATCTGAAATCAGAAGGGAGAGTTGGTTTGGCTGAACTTAAGGGGCTCATAATTATGGGCAAATGAGAGGAAGCCTGCTTCACAGCAGAGGGTGAGAGGTCTGTTCAGTGCTCTTGCTCAGAGAGGAAGCCACAGTTCAAAGCCCAACCCCCGGGCTTACAGTTTCAATGATGCAAGTCACTGTGTCAGGTGACAACAGGGCTCGGGAGCACTTAAACCATTCCTTCCTGCCCTGGGTTGCCTCTGACATAGCTTACCAGATGGCTCAAGAGGTGGGACATGTGGGTTTCCACCTTTCTCTGCCATGGATTTTGGGGCCCTTTGCCACCCTGATTCATGGAGACCCAAAATATAAAACCTGAGTCCTTCACTTTCACCTGCTCTCTGATATCCAACAACCCAGGCTCCTGACTGAAATAATAGAGAGCAACATTCATTTCTCTGAAGCATTTTGACTTGTCCTTTTGGTAGACTAATAGAGGAAACACTGGGGTGGGGGGATTGAAAGGCAACCAGGGTAAAGAAAAGCAGTGAATCTTGGACCCATGGAGCCATTTCCTGCTGCTGTGTGAAATGGGGCTTTAGAAGAGTCCTTCTTTGACGGCTTAATTCATAGGAGGTCCCATGGAAGTGTTCATAAAGAGCCTGGTAGAACTCTAAAGGGAGTTCTGTGGGCCAGGCCATAGGTTAACAGCCAGAACATCTACTCCCATGTCCTTATTGTAGATCACACAGTGGGGATGGCAAGGAGAATAAGCTCAGGGGAGAGCCCAGCTCCCTCCAGGCCCTGTCTATAGGAAAAAGGAAAAAAGAATGGAGTCCTGCAACCAGATGCCAGGTCAGGGTCTTGGAAGTGTGACTGGGTTCTTGGGACAGGTTTGTTTCCAACACAGGTTGGGTGACCTGGATCAAATCACCTAACACTTTTGGACTCATCTTATTCATCCCTTTCAGAAGTTTCAGGGAACTTCCAGTCAGACATGGCTCACCTCTTCACAAAACCACATTAAAATTACAACTAAAATGTAGAACAATCATCACTCAGAACTGTCAGAGATCAAGTTGAATAGAAGTCTGACGACTATGGAATTAAAGATACCACATCAATACAGACTGATAGAAGGGGTGCAGTTGTGGAATGGGCTGGTCCCTCACCCACATGTGGTGGATAAAAATTCAGGGGGGATATATCAGAAGGGAGGAGTCCTAATGCCATACCAGGCCCCCCAGCACACAGTTCCAGTGGCAGCACGCTAAGTCTCCATAACTTCAGGCTGCAGAAACCAGGGGAATTGAGTCAGTTGAGGAAATTTCTGCAGCCCCAAGCAGTTTATCTTAAAAAAATTACAAATGAATTCACCTTCTCAGACTTATTACCTCTGAGCTCCAGCACCAAGGTAGCAGCTTGAAAGGCACCAGTGTGTAACAGGGAGAAACTGAAGTGTCTGGCATCAAGGCAAGCAGAGGCCATAGTCCCTTTTCTGAACCCTTTCCCCCACAGAGCCACAGAGCCAGCAAGCTGGTACCATATCTGAACGTCTATTGATCTGGCTAATACAATTTGATCAGCTTTGGAGATCCTCAGAGACTCTGCCATGCCAAAATTACAAGCCCACCCAAGCTGCTTTTCCATATGGATGTCTGGTCCTCATGCTTCATAAATTCCTAAATCCTTTCAAACAAGCAACAGCTGGCTTCAGTGAGTCAAGGCCTGGTGCTAGCAGCAGCCAGCCTAGATTCATAGTTTGGCTTCCAAGCCAAGCACAAGTAGCTGCCATCTCAGATAGCTCAGGCAGGTTGGCCCTGGGAAAAACATAGGTTGGAGCTGACCTTGGCCAGCACCACCCAGGAAACCCCAGGGCCAACACACCCGGTGGACAGCTACAGACCACACTGGAGTACCACCACCCTGTCCTGCACAATAATCCCCCACAGAGGGCTAAGATTGATGGTAAATGGTCACAGCTGGTCCTTACAGCTGACTGGCCTGGGTAATCCTTCACATTGATCAGCCAACAGCAATCAGGCTCAACTACAGGAGAACAGTGTACTCAGCCCAAATGAAGGGTACATGGTGAGTACCCAGCTTTGGTGACAGAAGATGCTGTGCCACTGGACCCTGTAGAACACTTACTACATTAGGCCACTCTACCAAAACATGAGTCAAAGAAGCTTTGCCTAGTACATAGAAACAAACACAGAAAGGCTGCCAAAATGAGAAGACAAAAAAACATGTCCTAAATGAAAGAATAGATCAAACTCCAGAAAAAGAACTAAACAAAATGGAGATGAGTAATCTATCAGATACAGAATTCAAAACATCAGTTATAAGGATGCTCAAGGAACTCAGTGAAGACCTCAACAACATAAAATAGATATAGTCAGAAATGAAGGATATACTAATTGAAATAAAGGACAATTTTAAAAAAAGAACAACCAATCAGAACAAGAAGAAAAAATAATTTAAAAAAATTGACAATAGCATAAACACCTTCTGGGACAACTTCAAGAGGTCTAACATTTGCATCATAGGGAGGAGAAAGAGCAAGAAATTAGAAATCTATTTGAAAAAATTATGAAAGAAAACTTTCCTAATTTGGTGAAGGAGATACACATGCAAGTCCAGGAAGCACAGAGAATTCCAAACAAGATGTATGCAAAGAGGCCCATTCCAAGACACATCATAATTAAAATGCCAAAGGTTAATGATAAAGGGAAAATCTTAAAAGCAGCAAGAGAAAAGCAATTAGTTACCTACAAGGGAGTTCCCATAAGACTGTCAGATGATTTCTCAAAAGAAACTTTGTAGGTTAGGAGAGATTGGCAAGAAATATTCAAAGTCATGAAAAGCCAGCACCTACAGCCAAGATTGCTCTAACCAGCAAAGATACCATTTAGAATGAAAGGGTAGATGAAGAGCTTCCCAGAGAAGCGAAACTGAAGAAGTTCATCATCACCAAACCATTATTATAGGAAATGTTAAAGGAATTTATTTAGGATAAAGTAGAAAATCAAAACTATGAACAATGAATTGGGAAAATACATATCTATTGACAATTGAATCTAAAATACAAACTAAGCAAACAAGAACAGAGACAGAATCATGGATCTAGAGAGAGTTTTGATGGTTGTCAGGTAGGGGAGTGGGTGAAGAGGTGAGGGGATTAAGAAGTACAATAGATAGTTATAGAAGAGCCATGGGGATGTGAAGTACAGTGTAGGAAATAGAGCAGTCAAAGAACCTATGCATGACCCATGGACAGGAACAATGGTGTGGGGCTTCCCTGAGGGAGTGGGAGGTGCTGGGTGGAGGGGGACAAAGGGAGAAAAATTGAGACAACTGTAATAGCATAAACAATATAATATAATTAAAAACAAAAAAATAAAATTTAAGAAAAAATCTTTTGAGTTGCAGATTGGTAGCCCATGGGCCCATTTTGGCTCATGAACATATTTTGTTCATCCTGCAAAGCACTTCTAAAATATGAAAATTTCACCCACAAATCAGTCACTGACATTTTTTCAAAATCTAAAGACCTGGCAGCAACAGGTGTGACTTTTGCTTCTCAGTCCTTGGTCACAGCTGACTGGCATCTGCCTGCTTTCAATGAGGCCCAAAATCCAGCCACCAGCAGCCCTGCTGCCCTTTGCCCATGCAGTTGCCAGCCATGCTGTTTCAGAATTCAGACTGCCTGGATCCAAATCCTAACCCTTATACCCATGAGTTGTGTGACCTTAGGCAGGCCATTCATTCTCTCTGTTCTTCAGTTTCTTCATCTAGAAAAGGGAAGCAATGATAGCACCTGTTTTCTAGGGATGCTCTGAGGGTTAGTGGGTTCATTAAGTGAAGAACTCAAATGGGTAATGAGCATGGTGAATGCTCTATCAGCTTTTCCTGTTATTAACAATTCTCCTTCCTCTTGAGTCCCACTCCTTCTCTATTTTCTCCAGCCCCGTGTCCAAATGTTTAGTGATCCCTAATTCGTTACACCAAGCAATTGATTCATCATGATCCTCCACCCCTCAGAATGTGGTGAGGGGCTTTACAGACCACATTTTATGTATTTGATGTGATATGTATAACAGTATACACATGTGCATTTTCACACACAACATGCAACATGTACACAAACACAATGTGTGCGCACAAACATGTGTATTGGGTACAAGCAAACGTGTACTTGTACATGTGAGTACATGCATGTATACACACATGCACACCTATCAAATCCTAATCAATTAATCAGAGAGGGACAGACATGAAAGAGGGAGGAATGAGGAAGTTCTGACCAAGATGGAGGCATAGGTAGAAATGCTTCACTTCCTCAGACAACCAAAAGAAGGATAACAACCAATTTAAAAATAAAATACAACCAGTACTGCCAGAAAAACAAACTGCATGGAAGTCCAACAACCAAGGAGTTAAAGAAACATTCATCCAAACCAGTAGGAGGGGTGGAGACAGGCAGCTGGGGCAGGGAGGACATGTGACAAGGTGGCGGACCACATGGGCAAGGTTGGGGCTGGCTCATGGGGGGGTCCACATTCAAGCAGATAAGCCAGGAGGAACAACTGAGGAGCAAGACAGACCATGAAACCCAGCGTTTCAGTGCAGGAAACTAAAAATTCAAAACCCCTGGCTATAAAAACATGTGGGGGTTGTGGTGGTGGGAGAAACTCCTAGTCTCACAGGAGAGTTGGTTGGAGAAGCTCGTGGGGTCCTGGAATGTACACAAACCCACCCATCCAGGAACCAGTACCTGAAAGGGCACAATACACTTGTGGGAAGCAGGGGAAGTGACTGAGAGTGGGGCAAGAGCTGAGCAAGCAGCATTGTTCTCTCTCAGGCCCCTTCTACCACAGACAGAGCCACAACTTGATGTGGGTTGCCCCACCCTGGCAAATACCTAAGCCTCCACTACTTACAACATAACAGATGTGCCAAGACAAAGAAATATGGCCCAAATAAAAGAACAGATCAAAACTCCAGAAAAAGAACTAAGCAACAAAGAGATAGACAATCTATCTGAAGCAGAGTTCAAAACACTGGTAATCAGGATGCTCACAGACATGATTTAGTTTCAGTCACAAAATGAAGGAAGAAATGAAGTTTATACAAAGTGAAATAAAGCAAAAAATACACAGAACCAACAGTGAAGGGAGGGAGACTCAGACTCAAACCAATGATTTGGAACAAAAGGAAGAAATAAATATCCAACCAAAACAAAATGAAGAAATAAGAATTCAAAAAAATGAGGAGAGGCTAAGGAACCTCTGGAACAACTTTAAACATACCAATATCTGAATCATAGGGGTGCCAGAAAGAGAAGAGGAAGAGCAAGAAATCGAAAACTTATTTGAACAAATAATGAAGGAGAACTTCCCCAATCTGGCAAAGGCAATAGACCTCTAGGAAGTCTGGAAAGCTCAGGGAGCCCCAAAGAAGTTGGATCCAGGAACAAACATACCAAGACATGTCACAATTAAGTTACCCTTAGGTTACCTTAAATACACATTACCATAATTAAAGTTATCTTTAATATTAAAGATAAGGAAAGAATCTTAAAAGCAGCAAGAGGAAAGGAGACAGTTACCTACAAAGGAGTTCCCATAAGACTGTCAGCTGAATTCTCAAAAGAAACCTTACAGGCAAGAAGGAGCTGGAAATAAGTATTTCAAGTCATGAAATGCAAAATTACGCTATCCAGCAAAGCTATCATTTAGAATGGAAAGCCAGATAAAGTGCTTTCCAGATAAGGTTGAGTTAAAGGAGTTCATCATCACTAAGCCCGTATTACATGAAATATTAAAAGGATTTGTTTAAGAAAAAGAAGAGGGTCAAAAACTGAACGGTAAAAGGACAACAAGCTCACAACTATCAACAACTGAACCTAAAAAACAAAGCCAAAAAGTAAGCAAACAACTAGAACAGGAGGAACAGAGTCACAGAAATAAAAATCACAGACAGGTTTATGAGTGGGGAGTGGGAGGGAGGAGAATGAAGGGGGGAAAGGTACAAGGAACAAGCCAAATAATTGGTAGGCACAAAATAGACAGGGGGAGGTTAAGAATAGTATCAGAAATGGAAAAGTCAAGAGCTTACATGAATAACCCATGGACATGAACTGAAGTGGGGGGATAATGCTGGTGGGGAGGTACAGGGCAGAAGGGGATAAAGAGGAGAAAAAACTGAGACAACTATAATGGCATAATCAATAAAATATACTTAAAAAAGAGAGGGAAAAATGAGACTCAGGGAATAGAATCCTGAGACATTAAAATGTCACCTATTTTTCAACTCTAATTTTCAGACCCTACAGCCTTTGTGAAAAGTGGTATTTTATATATATGTACTTAAATACATACTTTTATATGTAATACACATATAATACCTCTCAATGAATGTAAAGATACACATATGTATTCACAGGCATATATACATACACGTATATACCTAAGCATTTAGAAGCACATCTGATGTACCATGTATAAGGCATACCTATAT
Organism: Tonatia bakeri; assembly: GCA_004024845.1. Taxonomy (NCBI): domain Eukaryota; kingdom Metazoa; phylum Chordata; class Mammalia; order Chiroptera; family Phyllostomidae; genus Tonatia; species Tonatia bakeri. The sequence continues at coordinate 33,360 of PVIA01010916.1, read as the reverse complement.
ACAAAGCATCTCCTATGTATACTTGTATAAGGCACTCTGTATAGGGCTGAAGTAGCAGCTGTAACCATTTCTTCTTCTGTGCTTCTTGACATATGGAACAATGGCTTAATCCCAGCCCCAAATGCAAAGCTGAGTATCCAGGAACACTTCACACCTAAGTTACCGTGAACTTTTCCATAATGCACTCACAAGGTTTAGGAAGAGAGCGGGAGAGTAAGGCTAGGAAGATCTCTCTTGTCCCTCATCAAGAACCAGCTACAAAGTGAACGTGGGGAGATACTAGTCAGAGGGCAGGTAAAGAGCAGGCCTCAGTCATGCTTGCCTGAAGCACACCCAGCCAGACTCTGCCTGCTAGGAAGACCCCTGCCATCCAAACAATCCACCCCTCACCCCAAGGGCCTACTGTGCTTGTAAGGGACACTAAGGAGAGAATTCTCCAGTCTCCCTGTGGTCAGTTATTGAGTTATTCCCTCAATGACATGGATTGAGCATGTCCCAGTGGATGTCAGGCACTCTAATAAGCCTGGGAGAGGCACAGGTATATAGCATTCCCTGCCCTCAAGAAAGTTATGGGCTAGTCTAGAGGAGAGGAGGGAATATGTATGTCCTGCAGACCTTATCCTGCAGGCCTTATCCTGCAGGCCTTTTCCTGCCTGCTACCTATTTTCTTAAATCAAATTTTATTGGGCTACAGAGGGATGTCAAACTTATTTTCACTGGGGCTCCATCAGTCTTGAGGTTGCCTTCAAAGGGCCGAATGTAATTTAGGACTGTATAAATGTAACCACTCCTTAACTAGGGGCAAGCAGCTCAGTGCTGCTGCTGGGTAGAAACAAGGTGCTGGGCTCGATAAAACAAGGTGGAGGGCTGGATTTGGCCTGTGGGCCTTGCATTTGCCACCTGTGGGCTACAGCCACACCCACTTATTTACAAGTGGTCTAGGGAAATGTGCTTCCATTGGCTGAGCTGCATAGTGGCAGAGAGGGCACAGTGCACAGAGTCAAAAATCTTTAACATCCGGCCTGTAACAGAAAAAGTTTGCAGACCCCTTAGTCTGGAGGGTGATTGATATATAAATACAAATATAAAATTTGTGAAATGAAGAGACACTAGCATAACCCAGGGAACTTGGGTAAGTGAATTGTCTTCTCCAGGTGAGTGTCCGCCTCAGACAAATTAGAGAAAGTCAAGTGTTGCTGACTGACCATATTCCAAATTACCCTGAACCACGTGTCAGCATGTGGTTTTCAGGTGCCATGATGAATGGCAGCAAACAATGTGATATTGGTCAAACGGTAATTTCCAAAGACCATGAGCCAAGTTGAATTCAGTCAATGAATTAAATCTTCATTCAGGACCTCCAGTGCCTTCCACATTGGGCCAGGCCTTCTGGAACGGGGCCTGTTTGGGGAAAGCCCCAAAAGTCTAAATTCAGGATCAGTTTCAAAGAACTGACATGTAGCCTTATTCAAATTCATAAGAGCTTTACTGGGAGAACTTCCTACCCAAGCATAGCAGCTGCTCCTAATGGTGGCTGGCCAGGAAGGAATCTATCCCCTCCCAGGACAGGATCCCTTTTTATAGGGGGGTTAATGGTAACACCACATGGTAGCTAGTTACATAGACAATCAGAAAGAACAATGCATTCCTAAGGTAGCAGAAACCACCAGGTAGTTATCACACTCTATACATTCCTTAACCCTCTTCACAGAGCATGAAATTTATCACCGGGTGGCATTCTGGCTTTCTGGGTAATCGGCCAAGCCTGAGGCTACAAGAAAGTTAAACAGTCACAGAAGGTTAAACAGAGAGTACGACATTTCCCAGATGCCTTTCCTGCTGGAGCCAAATAGCATCTTACCTAACATGGTCTAACAGGGACTGAGCAGAAATGTGAACTCTGAGCCTTGAGTAGTTAAACTGTGTGTTTAAGGTACAGAAGAACTCAGAAGATGTGTCAGGCATGGCAGGAAAGCACTGCGGACTTAAGAGTGTGGACACAATACCGGCAGCCCAGAAACCTCGCTTGTGACAAGCAAGTGCCAGGCCAAGCAGGAAGGTGTGGCAGAGTGACCCAGCCCAGGACACCAGCAAGTGAGCGACCCACTGCCACCCTGATGAGCTCCAGGCACAGGCCCCACAGGAGGCAGACCCTGCAGACTAGCTCCTGTAGCTTAAGGGTGAGTGCTTGTCGGGTTTGGGGTTTGGACTTCAGTCTAGTTTAGACACCTTATAATTATGGTTTGTCAGTTTGTATTTTATACTTGTGGAAATGTGGTTACCCTTGCAGCAGGAGGGGAGCCTGCCCCCCATATTTCCTCTGCACCAGTGTCACCCAGGACTCAAAGACATGGGCTGCAGAGGAATTACAATGATTGTTCAGTGTTCTCTCATCTAAGTAATCTGTGTGCATTTGGGTTTCACATTTTCTTTCAAATGGGAGATGCAAGTTAGTCTGCCTGCTAACAAAAACACATTCTTGATCCTGTGTTGAATCCCTCAGCAAATCCTCAAATATCTTTGCAAATCTCAAAGATATTAAAACGTTTAACTTCTTTTTTTCATTTAGACCTTTGAAGTGTGCTGTGACTAGAATTATTTCAGATTTAAAACCCGTCAACTGCATGGAAAATTAAAGAAACTGCCTGTCACCCTGGTAGCTGGGCTGATAACTAATTACTTATAGATTTTAAGTCAAATTTGAGAAAGACAAATATTTAAATAATATGTATAATCATTTAGAAATACAGCTAAGTGTTTTGTAATTATTGTCTTCAAAGAAATCATTGCATTCCATCACCTCTGATAGGCCAGGACATAGGGGAGCTACAGAGAAATGCTGATTGTTCTTGAATATTTCTGTGGTGGGGGGAGGTATACCTGCTTTAATGAAATTATTAAAGGGCAGGGTAATGCTTGGAAATACTGAGCCCTGATTGGACAGGACAGGTTTATCACAGGAGCCTTCAGCTTCATCAATCACCTGTAGCTTCATCAATCACTTATTCAGCTCTGCTCTGGCCAGGGGTATCTCACAGTGTACCCCAAAGCCAGAAGTGGGGCTTTGCTGGAACTGGGATAGGGAAGCAGGGAGATGAAAGGCAGAGGGAGGAACTAACCATTCTCTTCCCATAGCCTGTTTAGCAATTACAAATGTTCTATGCTCCCTTTCCCCATCCCAGTGTTTCCCCGATTTCTGGACCTCTTCTTCTCCTTTTTTTAAAAAACCTTGATTCTCTCTCTCTCTCTCTCTCTCTCTCTCTCTCTCTCTCTCACACACACACACACACACACACACACACACACTTGATATTAAGTGCCAGACATCACCGAACTTCAGCCCCAATCCTTAGGCATGCATCTCTAGGTATAAGAATTTCTCCTACAGAACTACCACACAGTGCTCATATCTAAGAAAATTAACATTGATTCAATAATATCATTTAAATTTTCTTTATTGTCCCAAAAATGTCTATTGTAGCTTTCTTTTCCCTCTGTCCATCCAGGACCTGACCAAGGTTGTTATGTCTGTTCAGTGTCTTACTCTAGACACAGGTGGCAAACACAAGGCTTGTGGGCCAAACCCAGCCCTTCACCTTTTTTTATCCAGCCAGGCTTCTTGTCTCTACCCAGTGGCAGCACTGAGCTCTCACTTAACTGTTAAGGAGTAGTTACATTTCTACAGTCCTAAAATTATATTCGGCCCTTCGAAGGCAACCGCTGATATGGCCCCCAGTGAAAATGAGTTTGACACCCCTGCGTCTAGAAGAACTCTTTCACCATTCTTTATCTTTTATGCCATTGGTATCTGTAAAGATTTCAAGCCAATTGCCCAATAAAATTTTTCACATTCTGGATTGGTACGATCATTTCCTCATGATTATATTCTGGTTAAGCATTTTTTCCAACAATATTATGTAGGTATTGTTGGTATTTTTTAAAAGATTTTATTTATTTTTAGACAGAGGGGAATGGAGAGAAACATCAATGTGTGGTTGTCTCTCGATTGCCCCCTACTGGGGACCTGGCCCGCAACCCAGGCATATTCCCTGACTGGGAATCGAACCAATGACCCTTGAGTTCACAGGCCCAAGCTCAATCCACTGAGCCACTCCAGCCAGGGCAGTATTGTTGGCATTTCTTATTTTTTTTTTCCATTGTAAGATGTTTGCTTGGTTAGGGTAGGGCTGCCAGATCTTACCTTTGGAACCATTCACTTTCCCCTTGGCGATTGCAAATATTCTGGGTGGTGGGGGGATGGTGTGGGAGGGGTGGTAAGCATTTAAATTCAGGTGGATAGCCTGTTCTCTAATAACCTTTTTTCAAATTCTTTTATCATCCTTGATTATATTCACCTAAATTGATTATTACATTGCTGGTTACAAAATGGTGGTTTTCTAATTCTATTGTTTTCTCTTGGAAAGAAGGGACTTTTTACCCTTTCACTCTTTCATTTGCTTTCTCACATCTTTTCACTGTGTTAATATTCATTACTGACATTATCTCTTTGACAGTCAAATATTCACAGGTTGGTGCATTGAAGCCTCTTCCAGCTGAGTAGTTTATACATGATCCAATTAATCTTTAAACTCTCCCTTGTCTTTCTGACAAAGCAAGACATTCCAGGCAGCCCTTGTGCTTTCTAGTCATTTCTCCATGTGACTTTTAGAGAGGAATAGAATTTAGAAACAAAGATATGGCCAAAGATATTAGATGTGTTCATGGCTACTATGGAGTCATTACTTATTGTTTTATTGCTTTAGGCCTCCTCAGTGGAAAGAACTGGAAACACATTTAAGGATGCCAGATTTCCTCCTTTAAAAACATTCCCTTACCCCTGGCTGATGTACCTCAGTGGATTGAGTGTGGGCTGTGAACCAAAAAGTCACCAGTTTGAATCCCAGTCAGGACACATGCCTGGGTTGTGGGCCAGGTCCCCAGTGAGGGCCATGTGAGAGGCAACCATACATTGATGTTTTTCTCCTTCCCTTCCTCTCTCTCTAAAAATAAATAAATAAATAAAATCTTTTAAAAAACATTAACTTTATTAAAAAGACAAAAGATAGTCTCTATGTCTCTCTGTTTTTTTTATTTTTGGGGGACAGGGGACTATCTTTATAGTTGCTGCCCAACTTATTTATTCAGACATTCATTCAAAAGATAATTATCAAACACCTCCCACAACAGTACCTGAGCTAGGCTCTAGGGAGGCTAGGATTGCTGGTTAAAATACAAGACCCCTGTGAAATTGAAATTTCACACAAACAACAGTTTTTTAAGGTGTATACCAGGGGACATATTTATACTAAAAAGATATTAATTGTATGTCCTATATTTTTATTTGCTAATTCTGGTAGCCCTGATTTCCAAAGACCAATAAATCAGCACCCCTGTCCCAAGGTGCTCATAGCTAGAGGGAACAAGTTAGAAATAAGTAGGAGCAATAAAGTATTTCAGGTATTCAGGGCACAATGGCAGCATGTGGGGTGAGGGAGATGGTTCAGAAAAGACTCAGTTTTGAGAGGCAATTAACAATTTCCCACCTACTATTCCTCCTTCTCCCAGTGAAGGGCAGATAGGCAATGGATTTACAGTTCTGTAACACAGAGGATATAGGAATGAGAGAGGAGAGAGAAAAGCAGGAGGGCACAATGGGACTGTTGAAAGTCACGTTGTGGAGTTTAGGATTTACCCTGTAGGCCAATGAACTCTGAATATTTTTGTTGCCTATTCCATCCCAAAATATTTTAATGACCTTTCCCAGTATATGTATTTATAAACTGAGTACATGTACAGCCTTACTAATATATTATGCACAGTGTGAACATCACATAAAGATGAATGAGATAAGAACTAGTTATAAATAACCAAAAGGTTATCTTGCACATCCTCAGTACTGCTGCATCCCACTTTGGCGATCCCTGTTGTAAGCTTCAGGAACTTTGATTCCTTACAGAGAAACAAAATAATTAAAGGAGCATTGAAAAAGAGAAAAAATTGTATTTGACTCAGTTTGTTAATGTCATATCACTGAACCAAGTGTCATTTCACCAGTGGGGCCCTTAGAGAGAGGTCCTGGTGGGCCTGACTCAGACCCATAAGGAGCATCTATGGGGCCCTTCGGGGCTCTGTAGGTGGCTGCTTGGCCCACAGGCTCAGCATCCCCCCATCCCCCTCCCACCACAGGGAACCTGGACTCAGTGGGCTCAGTCTCCTACCTTGATGCTGCAGGAGTCTCCTCCCCATCTCCCTGCTGTCATCTTGCCTGGACAAATCAGTTCTCCACTCTGCAGCCACAGTGAACTTTCTAAGGAAAATCAGATCATACCATGCCTCTATTCAAAAACTTTCCAAAGGTCCCATTATATTCAGAATAGAAATAAAACTCCTTGCCATTGGTCCCTGCTCGTTCCTCTGATTTTACTGACTATTTGCCCTCATCTAACTGAACTGGCCTTCTGTTATTCTTCAAACACTAATGCTTTCTTTCCACCTCATCTGCTGGCCTATGCATCTGCTGGACCCCTGCTTGTTATGCTGTTCCCCCAATCCATGCACATACTTACTTCAAGCCCCATTGGAGAGGTCATTCCACACCCCTATTTCTACTACTCCTAGCCATGTACCCACCATTCTCAGCTGCTATATTTGTCTTCCTTGAACTTAATGTCATCTGGCATACCACATATTTTTTATTTGCTTATTTGTTTGGTTTCTCATTGCCAGTCTCTCCTCCCAGACTGCAAGCCCCTTGATGAAAGGGACCCCCTGTTGTATTCACAGCAGTAACCCTAGAGCCTAGCACATTGTCAGTGCTCCATGAACGCATATCGAAAGACAGGAAAGAGGAAAGAAGGAGGGAGGGAAGAGGGAACAATCTATTGCCACATCAAATGTGAGAGCAATTACCCACATCCAATAAATAATCAACAGGTGTTGGTGGGTTAAGATCCAAGAGGAATCAGGTGTGGTCCCCTCACAGTCCAGCTGGAAAAATGAAACAAGTTCATTCTGCGAGGTCTGAGCTCTGGGCTTCCAGCCTTCTTCCCTGGGGCACCACCAGCACCCAAAGTGCACCTGCATTCTTACCTCTGACCCTGTCTTCTCCCAGTGCTCCACAGATACTTCCAGACCTCCAAATGAAAAAGGAAAAGCAGTGACCTTGGAGTGAGGAATGTTTATGGTTTGGAGATGACCAATCTTTTCTAATCTTGGGATTGACTCCAAGTAATACCTTAACTTTTGGGGATTCTGATTCTTTTCTCTGGGTTCACAATTGGAGGAGTTTATAACTCAAGTGTGGATGGAATGGACATGTTACTTAACTTCTCTGAGCCTTTATTTCCCCACCTGAAAAATGGAGCTGAAGAAGCCTGCTTTGAAGAGTGCTTGTGGGGATGGAGAGAGGACACACATGGAGTAGTTAGCACGGTGTCGTGTGCAGGGGCACTGAAGAGGCTCTACAGACATCCACTGTTATAGTGTTACTGTTACCGTTGTTTTCATTGAGGCCTTATGTACATATGGTAAAGTATACCATTCAATGGATTCTTACCTATGTGCAAATGACCCACATCACGATATACTGTAGACCATCCCACCTCCATTCACACACTGAGAGGTAACTCCTTTCTTCACCCCCAGAACTTAGATTACTTTTGCCTCTTGTTGAACTTTGTATTGATGGAATCACACAGTATGAGTTCTTTTGTGTCTGGCTTCTTCTGCTCACATTGGGTCTGTGAGACTCAACCATGTGGCTATATAGGTTGTTATTACATTGCTACGACTTTTCAAGTCCTGCTCTGCTGCCCCCTAGCCCCAATCTGGAGTGTTCATATTAGTGCCTGGCCTGGCTCTACTCAGAGAGAGGAGCCCAAGATTCTCCACCTTGGCTCCAGGTTTTGAATTTACCTTGTTAAAATTCCTTTCACAATTTCAAAGCAGTTCATACCAGCATCAGCTAATATTGTCTTCCAATTTCTTAAAACAAGCCTTTTACACCAAGAGGCAATGTCTCCCACAGATCCAAGAGAGTCACAGATGAGACAATTAGCAAGTAACATGGGAAGGACATAATGAAGCCCTGATTGTCTGGTCCTGGGAGCCTTCAGTTCAGAGGGAAGGGAGCTCAGTGAGGAAGAGCCCAGAGCAGGTGAGTACGACAGCTTGATGTAACATAGATGGCAAGGTGGCCATGAGGGGGTGGATGCCATGGGCAAGAGGAAAACAAGGATTAATGAGAAATAGAAAATAATTTAGCAGGACAGCAAGCCCCTTGAGACAAATTCCTTCTCCAAATGTCTCATTTGTCCAAAGGAGATGAGGAAAGTCTATGGCAGAAAGGCTGGCCTCAAGAATTTCATTTCCCTGTGCTATTCAGATTCCCAATGTGATCAATGAAAAGTACAGTTAGGATGCTGGACTGCATCAAATATTTCTAAACTTTAGGTGTTGGCAACATGCATGTCAAGGGTTTGCCTCCTCTGTGCCACCTCTCACATGAGCCAGATAAGTCATCGCCACATTTGACATTTGAAGGTATAATTTTAACATGATTTAAAAAATTCAGATAAAGATTATTTCATTTTTTTAAAGCTGGGAGCCAGATGTACCAATAATTGTCTTGCTTTGGCCTTTAGATCTAAATCATTCTGCCAAATCACCCTGTAGTTATTAAGGACTTTTTCATTGGAATGTGTACTGCATACACTGCAGGGATGCAGGCCCCAGGGGACTGGAAGTAAACTTTTGAATTCTCCTATGATAAGGAATGACTTTTAATATAGAAACCAGGAAGGCTTAGTTTAGTAAATTGTTCAATCAACTAATTAATGAATCTATTAACAAATCTGTTTGGGTGCCCACTGTATGTCCAGACTGTCATGTTCTCTGCACATAATATCTTTCAATCTAAATAGAAGAAGACAAGAAGCACACTGGGAACATTTTGTATCTTGGTGCCTGAAACTGTATTTACAGTGGTGCTCAATAAATGTTTTCTGAATAAACACAGAATGGAACAATAGTAGAACATACAAGATGGCACAGGACCAGCTAGGCCTGCTGCCAAATATGGTTTCTGGGCCCTGAGTCATTTCCCCTCAGTTCACCTCCATTTGGCTGCAGCTGTGGGGGCAGTCACAGGTTAAGTTTGCTCATCTGACAAGGCTCAGGTTGTTGGAAGCACAAGTAACTCTGCTCTCCCTTTTCCTGCCTCAGGTCCTGCTCTGAAGTGGACTCCAGCCTGAAACACGTACAGCCCAGAAATGCAGGCAGTTGAAGCTCCCATGGGAAACTCCCACCTATGGGGCTGGGAACAAGTGGATAAATGCCCCAATTTCCATTCTCAATAGACAGCTCTGAGAAGTGCTTTATACAGTTCACATAGGTCTCAGCCAACCAAGCCTCTGATGCCTCACTTACCTTTGTACTGGCTTTTCCTCCATTCCATTGCCCAACTCCCTTACTCCTATTTCCTCTAGGGTAACCTCCTGTACCCAAGTCTTGTCTTAGGCCATTATTTTTGGACAATCAATCTAGATACCTAAAGAAGCAAATTTTCATGAACCACTCCAAAGTTTGTCCTTGTGATGCACTGTCGATCATAGTGTCCAAATGCTGTGGCTCTCAGAGCAGCTGGTCGGTAGGGTCTGGGACATTCAGTCTCATTCATGGAGAAGAGAGGTGCTTGCATAGATCTGGATGTGTGGGGAGTAGTAGTTGTTAGTTGAAGGAGCATCATTTCAGGGGAGAGGATCTTGGGTAAAGTTGCAGAGGTAGGAATGAGTGTGGCCACTGCATAGGACTCTAAGGAGCCCACATGTGCTGGAATGAAGACCAGTGTTATCCAGGTAGGGGAGTGAGGTTAGAGGAAGGTGTGAGACCTGACCATGGAGGACTTACTGTGGGTTCTACTCCAAAATTAAGAGCTGACCAAGTTACCATGTGGAAGACACAGACACACACACATTGAATACATATCCATGTAAGATGTACAGATTGTGTGTAGGTGCATAGACAGCTGCTAGAGAAGTTTGCAGGGGTATGGGAAGGGAGAGTCCTAGATCAATAAGAAATCTTGGTGGTGAAGGGCTGATCAATTCACAGCATGTATGCCATTGCTACCCACCCCTACACCCACAGACGTCATTTATTGACTTGATGAGCCCAGAAATAGCCTCCCAAACTTTCTCATCACCACTCTCTAGACAGCCTCTACTACTCTGCTAGAGTTACCTTCCCAGATCAAGTTCAGCCTCAACTAAGGACAGAAGTGCATGTCTCCCGAGGTACATGAACCCCCAACAGGTGAACCAGGCAGCCTTTCCTTAAACACTTCCAGTGATTGGGAGCTCACTTCTCCATAGTACAGCCCATGCTATTGGTAAGCAACTCTCATCAGAAAGTTTTAAGAGCCACCAATGCTTCTAGTCATTCTTCCATGTGAAGTTTATTAGATACTTCATGGCTGACATTAGTCCCCAGTCTTATCTCAAAGCAAGTTATTATTTTTTTTCTCCAGGGTAGAGTCTTTGTTCTTTCCAACTTTCCTCACATCATACGGATCCCAGCCCCTAGGCCTCCTAGTCTCCCTTCTCTGGACGTACTCTCTGGACAACACCCACTACCACATTCAGCTCCTAGACCTAAGGACAATCCTTTAGATGGTTGCTTAGTGTGGGGAGCTGTGCTCTCCCATGACATAATGCAGACACACTCCAACCATCCATACATCCTAAGATCCCTAGAGTTGTGGACACTCCTGTCTCAGGTAACTCCCGCTGAGACCACGGTCCACACAGCTCCCTCAATCTTTTTCAGAAAAACAAGATCCCCCAGTTTGTTCTTACACTTATAACCTGAGTGTATTTCATTATATTTGTCATTTACTATAATTTTTACTTTGTTTTAATATCATGCCATCCAATATTCTGAGATATTTTAGAATCTTGATCTCATCATACAGAATATTAGCTATCCCTATACATTTTGTGTCAATTTCAAGTTGACTATACCTGTTTTATATTAAATGGCTGCTTTAAAATATATCCTGCATAGGACAGGACTAAGAGCAGAACCTCATTTTGCCCACTTAGATGTTGGGAACTGCCCTGCCTGATATCAAAAGCTGTAACCCCCACAAGGCTAAGGCTGAGTGAACAACCTTGGAACCATAAGCCAGCAAGGGGACAAAAGCTTATTTCCCTGGCAGGAGCGCCACTTCTGCTCCTTTTACTTCACCCTGCCTGGCCCCCAATGCTTGGTCAGTTAGCCAATGATGGGTAAGGTTCCCCAAGGGGGGGATGACTTAAGACAGGCACAATCATGTGGGAGGCCCCCAAGGAAGGACTTTGGGGGGCTACAGCAAAAGGGGGTGATGGACCCTCACCTCTCGGCTTTGACAAAGCCTGAGTCCTCATTGTCTGCAAGAAAATCTCCCTATCTCTTGGCTGCCTTACTTCCCTTACTCCACCTAAGCCTGAAACAATGACAGGGTGGTGCCACCCTGTGCTGGAAAGGGCAGATTCCCTGGGTGATCAGGCCTAAGAAAGAATATGTGAAACCTGCTTTGTTTAGAATGCTCTCAATTGAATGAGAAGGGTCCAAGGAGGAAGTAAGTTTGTTACTTAAAGTCTTTTATAGCTCTTTGACCCTGACTCAAAATAGGCCCTCAGAATTCCTCGTTGTCTATTGTTAAATCTTTCTTACTGACAATGAGTAATGAGCTTTACCTGAATTCTTATGCAAAGAACCCAATAAAAGCCTGCTGGGACAGGAGAATGGGGCGCTCTCCCCTAGGGAGGGTGGCCACGGTGCTCCCCACTACAGAGAGTGGCCATTTCGTCCCTATTTCTCCACAGGACTCGGTTGTCTCTGTGTATGTTTTTCTTGTGTTTCGACAAGCCATCCACAGTGTTTCGTGGTCACTACCGTTCGGTGGCCGCGACACTTAGACTTCCCTCCAGAATAACAGCTATTTGTTAATTAAATCTTCGAGAATGTTTTTTCCACCAGCTCTGAAACCATCCAGGTCCTGCCTTCAAAAATGGAATTAGAGATTTTGTTGCATGACCAGATGAAGTCCAACTTTACCTGTTGGAGGGGTTCTTAACTTTGGGTTATATACCTGAACTTCAAGGAGTCTGTGAACTTCCCTCCCAAAACTTTATGCAGGTATGTGTGTGTACACACATGTGCATAGTCACTCATTAAGTTTTTTTCAAGATAAGGTCTATAGATTTCTTTGGATTTTCTAAAGGACTTATGGATGACATGCAAAATTTCAACAAGCATTGGTTGATAGCATTCTTTTGGAACTATAGACTGTAATGTTCTCCAAAATGGAACAAGATCCATTTATTATGCAATGCTATGTTACTCAAGAACCACTGTTGACCTCCAGTGATCCAGCTTTGATTTCCAATTGTTTATGAACCACTGGAGGATGACAGCAGTTATTGGCTGCACCAGGTCTTGAAAGGTCTCTAGGGAGACAGAGAAGAACAGTATCCTTGGCCAAGTAACAGGGTACTGAGAGAAGTATTCTACTAGCTTCCTCAGGACTAAATTAAGAACTTTGCTTGGTGATAGGAGGTACCTGTTTTGCCCAGGATGGTTCTGGGAACCTTTTTACCCACTGGTACTGAGACAAGATAGTGAACACTTTGCAGGACTTTTAGGATTAGATGTATCAATACCCGTGGTTCCTGCAAATAACTTAACCATTCTGTCCAAATTCCAAAGGGGGCTGACTATCCTTTTGATCTGGGGTCTGCAGTTTCTGAACTACAATTCAAATTAGTTTTCAGCAAAGAATTTTATTTTAGCAGAAAGAAGTAGAGATATTTCAGAGAATGTGAGGGAGAGGGGCTGTGGCAACAGGAACTGAGAGCCTTTATAACATGGTGGTGAGTCTGTCTCTCTGGAGGGTTGTCCCCTCTGACTTGTGACCATTCTCTGTCCCTGTAAACCAGCTTTCTCACTCTCTCCAGGCCCCATCAGCAAATGGCCACCGAGAACCATTATCACCTCCCAGATTCAGGAACACTAATGCCCATGTTGCATGGGTTCAAATATAATTTTCCAGAAAAGATGGTTTTCATTTGCTGTGCTTGGCTCAGATGTCCACCCCTGCTCTACTTGGCTGTGATGAGAGAGGGCTGGTATCACATATTGTAACACTATTCTGAGGACTAGTCAGTTCGGGGGTACAGTTATCAGAAAGTAAATGTGTTATCCCAAAAAGTATCTATCCCAGATGTGATGAAAATATCACATCGTATCACTTTCACTTAGATCCGATATGAGATATTTCACTTAGTCACAAAGGATACTTTAGGGAGTTGGTAAGTAAGGGGGTAGGGATCAGGGAACTTGAAAATTTCAAAATTTCACTGAGAAGATTAAAAGGGTAAGCAAAAACAAGCAAATCTGATAAAGAAGTAAAATGTGGATTGGTTTGCCATACCATTTATTAAAATACATTTAAAACTATAAGAAGGATTAACAGATTAATATCAATAGACTAGAAACCACTCTGACTAAGATCTATATTTGTGAAAATTCCCAAATGTAGAGGCTAGAAACATACATAAATATATATGTATGTATGTTTATATAATATATCTGTAATGATATATAATACATTATATATTATATACAACATATATAATATATTATATTGTTATATAATAAGGGTATTGTTGCAAACTAAGAGAGGTAAAGAAAAGAGAATTCAATATAAAAAGTTGACATAATTTTGTAACAGTTGGGAAGAAAAATGAATTTTTATTTAACATTGTGAGCCAACAGAAATTTCAGATAAATAAAGAGGTTAATTATAAATACAAAACCACAAAAACTGAAGAACACATAGAGGATAAGAGGACTTCCTAAGGATAAGAGAAAGTAAGAAACCTCAAAATAAAATCAATGCATTTGGCTATGTAGAATGAAGAACCTCTACACTTCAAAACAAGAAACACCAAAACAAAGTTAAAAGGGAAATGGACAAATTGAGAAAATATTTCATAACAGTGACAAAATTTTAATATCTAAGTATATAAAATGCTTTTATAAATTAACTAGAAATAAATGGCAAAGGGCACAGTCAATTCACAAAGAAGAAGATAGAAAAATTTCACCAGCATCTATTTGAAAAATAAGTGGTTAACCTCACAAATGAGTAAACAAACAAAAACATCAACTTGAATAACTTACCATTTCTCCCCATCGGACTGGCACAGATATATTTCCATGTTGAAGAAGATACGATGAATTGAGCACGCTGGTTGGCAGAGTACTTCTGGGATAATTTGGCAATTTATAACAAGAGTTTTAACTCTGTTAGGAATCTGTCCTAAGGAAATACTCACCGATGCACATGCCATTCTTATTCACGGCTGTCCACCTCTGTACTGACCACTGGAGTAAAACAACTTAAAAGCCCATCAGGAAAGTTTTGACTGAACAAAGTATGATTTATTCACATAATAAAATATTATGCAGCCACTGTAAATATGTTTTGAAAGAATGACCAATGAAACTTATCCACAACATACTTTAACAGCTTTATTGAGAAACGACTCACATATGATGAAATTCAACCATTTAACACCTACAGTTAAGTGGGTTTTTAAAGGATGTCCACAGAGCTGTGCAACGATCGATTTTAGAACATATCCGTCCCTCAGAAAGAAACCCTGAAGGTAGTCTGAGTCGCTTCTCACTCCTTCTTCTTAAACTCCCAGCTATAGGCAAACACTAATATACTTTCTGTCCCTATGGATTTGCTTATTGTAAGCATTTCATATCCACGGAATCTTATGACTAGCATCTTTCACTTAACATTATATTTTCAAGGCTCATCCTTTTTATGGCATCTATCAGTACTTTTTATTGCTGGGTAATGTTTCATGGTATGGATATGCCACATTTTATGTGTTCATCCATCTGTTAATGGACATAAGTTGTTTCCACTTTTTGGCTATTATGAATAATGTTGCTATAACATTTGTGTGTATGTTTTTATATGGATATAAGTTTTTATTTCTCTTGGGTATATATGTGAGAGACTTGTTAGATCATATGGTAACTCTGTATTTATAGTTTGAGGAACTGCCAAACTGTTTTCTAACTCAGACGCACCATTTTACATTTGCATCAGCAGTATATAAGGATTCCAATTTCTCCACATCCTTGTCAATACTTATTATTTGTTTTTGATTATAACCATCCTAGTGGTATCTCACTATGGCTTTGACTTGCAGTTTACTGATCGTTAATGATGTTGAACATATTTTCATGTGCTTATTAGCCATTTGTATATTGTCTTTGAGGAAATGGGCCAGATCCTTGGCCCATTTTTTAAAATTGGTTTATTTATCTTTACATTATTGAATTATAAGAGTTCTTTATATACTCTGGATATAAGTCACTTATCAGGTATATGACTTGCAAATATTTTCTTTCAATCCATGGGTTGTCTTTTCATTTTTTTTTGATAATATCATTTGCAGTACTAAAGTCCTTAATTGTGAGTAAGGCAAATTTATCTGTGTTTTTATTTTTCTTGCTTGTGCTTTTGGTGTTGTATTTAAGAAGGCTTTCACTAACTCGTGATCATGAAGACTTACTCCTATGCTTTCTTAAAGAATGTTATAATATTAGCTCTTACATTTAGATTTATAATATATATTGAGTTAATTTTTGTGTATGCTACAAGGAAGGGGCCCACCTTCATTCTTCCTTTTGCATGTGGCCATACAGTTGTTCCAGCACCATTTTGTGAAAACACCAGTCTTTTTCCATTGAATTATCTTGGCATCCTTGTTGACAATCAATTGACCATAAGTTTGGAGGTTTATTTTGGTCTCTCAGTTTTATTCCACTGATCTATATGCCTATCTTTATGCCAATACCACATTCTCTTGATTATATAGCTTTTTATTGAAATCAGGAAGTGTTGAGTCCTCCAAATTTGTTCTTTTTCAAGATGGCTTTAGTTAGTCAGGATTTCTTATATTTTTATATGAATTTTAGAACAAACATGTTAATTTCTGCAAAAAAGCTCAGCTTGGATTCCATGTATCCATCTGGAAAGCATAGACATCTTAATAGTAGTAACTCTTCTGATTAATATGCATGGTACATCTTTTCCCTTATTTAAGTCTTCTTTAATTTCTTTCAAAACTATTTTGTACAGAGTACAAGTCTTGTACTTATTTTATTAAATTTATTTCTAAGTATTTTATTCTTTTTGATACTATTATGAATGGATTTATATCTTAATTTAATTTTAGATTATTCATTGCCATGATATAGAATTATGGTTGATCCTTGTAGAGCAATCTCATATTCTTCAAACTTGCTGAACTTGTTTATTAATTGTCATAGTCATTTTGTGAATTCCTTGGGATTTTCTATGTACAAGAGCATGTCATCTACTCAGAGTTTCATTTCTTCCTACAAGACAGATTTGTCAATAAATCAATGTGTTAATATTATTTCAATTTAAAAAATATCAAATACTAAGACAAAATATGTCAGTATTGATTTCCATGTGTGTTGCTACTATAGTTTTTGATGAGTCTTTTTTCAGTCTTTTCAAAATTTTACAAATTAACTGTAGTTAACATGTTCTTTTTAAAAAATGTTATGAAATTGTATAATTATGAAGTATTTTTGAGCACCCTACTATATGCCATGGCTTAGAAATTGTGATGTAGTCTAAAGATGCAAAAATAGGTCCTTCCTCCTAAGGAAGTGAAAATAACACATTTAGAAGATGATATACATTTACAACAACATGGATGGACCTAGAAAGTATCGTAAGTGAAATAAGTCAGACAGAGAAAGACAAATACCATATGATTGCACTTACATGTGGAATCTAAAGAACAAAACAAATAAACAAAACAGAAACAGACTCATAGATACAAAGAACAAACCGAGGGTTGTCAGATGGGAAGAGGGTAAGAGGCTAGGTGAAAAAGGTGAAGGGGTTAAGAAGTCACAAAATAGTCACAGAGATGTAAAGTACAGCATAAGGAATATAGTCAATAACATTATAATAACTATGTATCATGCCAGGCAAGTACTAGAATTTTCAGGGGGAATCACTTCATAAATTATATTTGTCTAAACATTATACTGTACATCTGAAACAAATATAAAATAATATGGAATTTCAACTATAATTGAAAAAAATAAAAAAAATGTAAGCAAGTTTTTTGATGCTCAAAAAACAAAGAAAAAAGAAGACAATATAAAATACTAGGATAAAAGAATTTATATCCAATGTATAATCCTCAGATTTAGTAGCACCGATCATCAGCACAAGACTCTGGAGGAGGTAGGCCCAGTAGAATGGGCAGCAGTAGATAAGGGAGAGGCAGGGAAGAATCAAAGTAGGAGGATAGAGCCCAGACCTGGTGGAAGGATAGTCATGATGGTGGGTGGGGCTGTGCAGGGAGGAGACCACCTGGTCTGTTCAGTCAGGGTCAGAGGACAATGATGCCAAGCAAAGGATTCTGAATTCAAATCTATCTCCACTGTTATTTCTGATAGGGTAGAGGTGGGGAGCTGATGTGAAGGAAAATTCCATTTGAGAGGGAGAGGTGTCAAACAGCAAAGATAGAATCAATACTGAGAGAGCACTGACATTGAGAAGGATGGTGGTGGAATGGTCCTAAAGTGGAGTGGTGGCAGGGAAAGGCAGGGAGTTCAAAAAACAGTCTGAAGTCATTGAGAGGGACTTACAATCAACTCTGACTCAAGTTGATCCTGATGCCTCCATGGGCCTCAGTATCCTCCTCCGTGAAATTAAGCATGCAACTGTTGGGAATGTTTTCCACTTCAAGTAACAAAATACTTGACAAGCCGTGGCCTAAGCAGTAATGACATCATACAACAAGACAGCCAGAGGTAGGCTGCTTTAGGTTTGGTGCAGCACCCAGTGACACCATCGAAGTCTCTAATCTCTTTCCATCGTTCTGCTGCGCTTCCACTGATGTGCTGGCTTGCCACCTCAGGGCCACACAGTGTTCGCTGCAGTCTAGGAACCATATCTGTGCTCAAGGCAGAAAACATGCGGAAGGCTGGAAGACAACACCAGTCTCTTCTGGACTTTTTACCAGGAAAATGAAGCTTCCTTAGAATCTCCCAGTAGACATACTTTATGTTTCATTGGCTGTGACTGAGTAACATGTCCCCACCCAGCCAAAGGAGCATGGCAAACACAATTGTCATGACTGGCTTAAACCAGTCATGCTCCATTGCCTGAACAAATTGCTGCCCATAATGAATTCGAATTCTGCTAGGTGGGAAGAGGGAATAATACTTAGGAACACAAGTCACTGGGTCTGATCCTGGGAGTGGCACAAGGTCCCTCCTGATGCCCACAGCCTGTGGGATTCTCTCACCTCCTCCCACTATTCTGCTCACCATGTCCTCCCTCCCACTTTTTGCCACTGCTCTTCTATCCCCACGTGGCCTGTGCAGAAAACAACTGCTCTCTCAGACTCTGCCTCTCTGTTTACATGAACTTAAAGTCAATCTAGTCAGACAACTCTTCTTTCACCAACATCAGTCAAATTGATTTTTCTAATGTGACTAGTCTTTTGTTAGGTCAAAAATTGACAAGTGGTTATGGACACACATGTTGTAAATACAGCCTCTGTGTGTCCCTCAGCTTGTATACTAGCTCTGCTTCAACGCTTTTCTGACATTTATTTACTTTTCCTTCCTGATATATCTCTTTCCTGTCCACCAGCAGAGTATGTGAATCTTTCAAGGTGCAGGAAGACAGCCTGGCCTTGCCTTCCTTCTTCCCACAGGTCTGTTCCCCTGGATGACAGTCATCACAGACCCCATATCACTTCAGCCATAGGCCCCGAAAGGTAACTAGACAGAGATGACTCAGGTTTCCTGAGTACAACCCCGTACAACTCTTGTTCAGGGCCCCTGTCATTGTAACCACCAGGTAAGGCACCAAGACTGATAACTGTCCCAGGAAGGAGCTGTCGACGTGGCCAGGAGCCATCCTGGTTCCTGAGTTTAAATATGCCTCATACATCAGATTTCCCGCATTTGTGTCCAGGGCTGGAATGGAGCCACATGCAAGCCAGCTAGGCTTCCTGAAAGACAATTTTTGATCAAGATTCCTCCCTATAACTCACTGTACATTCAACCCAAACATGCTCGACCAACCCCTACTGCCACCACTTTGAGTTCTGTGATAGTGCAGCATTTTGATTCACTTGTTCCTGGTCTCCTCACTTTCTGCTTCAGAATTACACAGGTCCACATCCTCCACCTTTGGTCATTTCTGTCCCATCTGCACTACTTTGTCCATTTCTTCCTAACACCTGTATAATAGTATCTTCATATTTTCAAGTGGGCTGTTTTACTTGCTTAAATACCTCTTTTAAATAAAACTTCATGTATCTATCCTTCATGGAAAATAAAATATCATCTTCCCTAAATAGAAAGTTACCGTATAAGTAAGTGTAGTAAAAACAAGTGATGGCCACCAAAGCTCCCTGACCCACAGCATTTGGGTAGAGCAGTTAGAAATGCTGCAAAGTTTTGAGAACATGGAAGAGGTCAGCTTCTGACGCAATATGCACCCAGGAGTGAGATATGGGGAAGAATTGAGGCTCAGTTATGCTTCTCAGTCAGAGGGGCCTGGGTATGGGTTTGTTCTAAATGGAAGATAACTAGAAGAGGGATCAGAAAGGTGTTCACAACCCAGCACATTCTGTTTCACCTCTCTCTGGTGTTCTAATCTAACACATTGAACTCCTTGTGAGGCCGGGTAGCTCAGTGTTTGAACTTCCCGGTGTTCTGGAAAGATGGAGACCTTTTTCACTCTGACAGAAGTGCCTGTCCCTGTTCACTTTGGAGCCAATTCCAGGATGCTTGGGCCAAAAGTGGAGAGGAAGAAATATATGGTCATAGTATTACCCTGTCCCCAGGGGCTGTACCCATGTACAGGGTCTGACTACAGGCCCCAAGATTCTCCTAGAGCCAAGAGTAAACAAGGGGTGGCTGGCTGGGGGGCTGGGGAACAATTGATGGGAATTTCCATAGAGATAATAAAAGAGAGGAAAAGAAGCTTCTGAAGTGAGAGAAAGAGAAAACTCACAGACACCAACAAAAGTGTGGTGATTGCTGGGGGTAGAGGGACTGGAGGGGAGGTATAGAAGTATATAGGGGGCTAAATGGTGACTTGGGATGGTGAACACACAGTATGGTGTATAGATGATGTGTTGTGGAGTTGTGTATCTGAAACTTGTATAATTTTGTTAACCAGTGTCACCCCAACAAATTCAAAAAAGAGGAAAAAAAATAAATGGGGGAAAGCATGTCAGTAAAGTTATTATATTGAACATCATGCAAAAGCCTACAATTAAGATAGAAATGACAATGATATCAAAAAGATAGCTTCAAAACTGTCACCTCTTACTCTCTTGAGTCCTTCAGAGCAGGGTGGCTTTGAATGCCCAAGGATGTGGACCAGAAGAGATGTTATATGAAAAAGTGCTTCCTGAGAAGCTCTCAGAATTGAGGCCTGAGGCTCTGGAGCAGGCAGCAGTATCTGTGAAGCACAGGGAGCCTGGGAGTCAGGAGGTCCTGCTTCAGACTCATCCAGGTACAGATCTCACCTCTCGCTTCATCATTGACTAGCTGTGTGACCTTGGGAAAGTTACATAATCCTTCTGAGTCTCATCAATAGAAAAGGGACTGATAATATCTACCTCTTCGGGTTGTTGCAAGGATTAAATAAAAATATATATGTCAAGCACCAAGTATATAGTATCTGGCATAGAGGAGATAATCATTGCTAGTATTTATTGATTATTATTATTATGATTATTATTATTATCAATCATCACTTACCTTGGATTTATCTGTCAAGGTAGGACTAAACTGGTTCTATTTTCTCAATAAAACAAGAAAGGAGCAAATAAAGAGAAGCCAAGAGCAACTTGTTCTGTGATAAATAGAAAAACACAAAAAGTAGAAAAAATATCCCCCTCTAGCTGAGATGATTAAAAAGACAAAGGCAAATTCCAGGGACCACACCCCTGACACCAAAAATGCCATTGTGGGTTAAAAAAGGGGGGAGTCTTTCTGGAGTGGTAAAGAGTAGATTAGGGATTGTGTTTTAAAGCCATCATTCTTGGTTAAAAAGAAAAACTTAAAGCATTTGTATTTAGGAGGAAAAAAATAGCTAGTTTTATAACCTGCCTTTTGGAAAATCAAATCTATATCAAGACAGAAAGCCGTGAGCTGAGTGAAGAATGAGGTTTCTTGATGACTGCTTCATTTGTAAGTTTTGTGGGGCTCTTGAAGGTCACTCATTCCAAGGACTTCATCCTACTTCACAGACAGAAGACGAATCTGCAGTCCCTTCATTGGAGCAGGTTATACAAAGAAACAATAAATGTGAGAGGTAGCAGCACTCCTTAAGAGGTCTAAATTGAATTGCATTGACTTTTTACAAAGCCACAAATTGCTTATGTTATTCAGGTGCTTGAGTGCTTGCTTTCTGATGAGCTTGGTATGAAGATATCTTGAAGTTCAACAGTAGTGTGAGTGGTCCAATTTAAACTGTTAGTGGTGTTAGTGGTGGGGCTGAGGGCAATGCAAAGGGGCACAGGCCTCCTGGTTTTATCCTGTCCTTCCCCCTTACCGGAGCCAAGGGCAGCAGAGAAAAGTTCATTATAACAGACCATCCTAAAAAACTTAAGCTTCTATGAAGATGGTTCCATTTCACCACTAAAATGCAACTATATCCTAACTCACGTGTGAGGGCCAAATAAGATAATGGATGTAAAAATCAAGCACTTTCCAGACTTACAGAGTCAAAAAAGAAGGAAGAAGATATGACAGAGGAACAGAAATTCCAGCCAAACAGCGTGTGTGTCTGAAGCTTTGTTGGTAAGCAGCAGAGTGTGTGTGTGTGTGTGTGTGTGTGTGTGTGTGTGTGTGCACGCGCTTGATAGAGAGGAGGCTGTGAAATAAGACAGTCAAATTAGGTGTTGAGCTAACTTAGTATTCTTAACTCTGGCTGCACATAAGAATCTCCTGGGAAGCCTTTTGAAGCATTCTGATCACTGTCTAGTCATTACATCAGAACTTCTGTTGCAAGTTGGAGTCCTTTAGGCATCAAAATTCTTATGCCCCTTCAACCATGATCCTAATAAGCAGGTTGCATTTCACATTACTGGACTAATTGAATAAAGAGCAAAAAGAGGACATGGTTTGTCCCCTTTGTTTAAGCAGTTTGGTGTCACTAGGTTTTATTGAGACAATGACTATCATTTTGGGGATGGGCATGGCCCCATCAATAATAGGTACTAACAATGCCATTCCCCATACCACTGAAACAGGAGGAACCAGGGCAGCCACGAAGAACCAGAGCTGGAAAGACAACTGCTAGAGGCTGGGGAGGGGATACTTTTGATTTGTTCCTGGAGTGCCAGGGTCTAAGAACAACTCTGGAACACAGAGTTGGCCCTCACTGGGGATCCTGACATTTGTTTGGGCCTCTTAGGCACCAGGGGTGGGGGCCAGCTCTGTTCATGCCATTTCTGGCTGCTTCTCCAGGGACTCAGGGCAGGTATCTCCTCCCAACTGCAGGAGCAGTGGCCACACCCATGACCTGTCTGATTTAATCCAGGTGTCCCAAGCCTACAGTCACTCTTAGGCCAGCTCCTTTGAAGGTCTATGCCTATCTTAGCTTCCTTCTGGGAATTCTTTATATCCCAAATTGGAATAGGGGGAAAGGGTTATGAGGAGTCCGCTGTGTGAGGTATTTGAACCACATAATCTGCTTTGCTCACCAAGACAATGCATTTTAGTAGTGGAATAGGCCCATCCTCATAAGACATTGTCCTTTTAGCTGATGGTGGCTATCTTTCCCTCCCACTTTCTCCCCTTCTCTCACAACACAGACGCACACCCAGGTGTTAGTGGATAAAACCCAAAATACATGTATCAAACTGAAAAACCTTTCTTAAAGGTTTTACCTAAAAAATTGAATCTTTAATGGTGGGATTTCAGACACTGTACTGGAAATATTTTACATTGAGAAATTGTTCTTTAAAGAACAGAGAATTCTCCATTATTCTATGGAAACAACTCTGAAAGGAGCTAGATCCCAAGTCTAGAAGTGTCTCACACTTTCTGAAATTTTTCCTCCTCCTTGGGAGAAACAAAAGATCCTCCTATTGATCTCTCCTTGTATCCATGTATAAAGTATACTAAGAATTATTGTTGTTAGTACAACACAAAGCTTTGTAGTTCCCAAAGTTCCATGACAGCATTTGATTCAACAGATATATACTATAGGTCCCATTTTATAGTTGAAGAAACTGACCCCCAGAGAGGTTACATATCTTGTTCAAATGGCACAGCTGGTAAGTGGCTGAATTCTTATTCAAGGCCAGACTCATATGAACCCTTGTCATCTATCAGTGAGGTCAGGGCCCTGCCTGGTTTCTGAGGCTAGCACCAGTGTGTCAGAGTGGTGGCAGGCCTGGCACAACAGTGCACAGTAGCTTTCCCAATGGTTCCCCATGCATTCACTTACTCGAAAGTATTTACAGAACCCATAATAAGTATCATCACACAATACATGGACAGACAGACCCACTCCTGCCTTTGTGGAGCTTACAGTCAAAGAATGACTGAACCCAGGGACATGGCCATATCCACAGCAAATCCTCAGTAGAGAGCCTAGCCCTCTTAAATTGCTGCTGGTGCCTCCTGCAGCCCATTCCATGCCTATCCCAGGCCCCAGGACCTGACTATAAAAGAGATCTGTAACTTAGTAGAAATTACACAGGCTGCAATGTTTGTGATTTCTGGTTCTTCTTCCGAGCTATGTGCTTCTTAAAAACATTGAGACACACTGAAATTCATCTCTAACAGTGAAGTGCCAGGTACTGTGTGAGCTGAGATGGTTCTTTGGAGACAGATCTGTTCTGGAAACATGACTAAAGACTTCTAGAAATGGATGATGGATGGATGAACAGATGGATGATAAATGACAGATCACTGAATGGATGGCAAAGAAAGTGCGGGTAGATTCATGAAGAGGGAACTAGGGAGGTAAGTAGTGAGGCATGGATGGCAGCTAAATAATAGATGCATGATAGTTTAATCATATTCCAGCCAGTTTAATCCACCTATGATTCCTCCAATTCAGTATCCTATTTCTCATCACTGGGCCCCTGCATAGGCTGTTTCCTTAGTGAGGATCCCTTCTGCAGCCTCAGTGCCCCACTGCTTTGTACTGCCATGCATCTGAATCCCAGAGACCTTTTCTCACCCTGCCTGTTGGGGAAGACAAGACCTCAGTATTGAGCTGAGTCCCCATCTCTACAGGGCACTTACAGTATCGCTGGAGATTATCTGTGGACATAACTGCCTCAGCTACTAGGCTGTGAACTTTGAGGGTAAGACCATGGTCTATTGTCCACCGGGTTCCCAGCCCTTAGCACATCCAACATTTATTTAATGAACACACTTATACTGTATATGTGCCCAAGAGTCTGCACATGGGGAGACAAACAACAGGGTGGGTTCCCCAGAGCTTACCTAGCATGCTGGCCATGCCCCACTCGGCTCTGCAGAGCTGACTTAAACTTCCAGGTGAGGCTGCTGAGTGCCTTGCCGGTGATTGTGGAGGGCCTGAGTGATTGCATGGCAGGTCCCAGGTGAAGCAACAGCAGGGTAGCCAGCACAATGAGATTGCACACCCACCTCCTGTTAGTGCTAACAAAGACAAATCATAAGCAGCCACTGGAGTGCTTTGCCTGTTCAGTGTTAAGTAGCAGACTGATTGCTACAAAGTTGACAAGTGACAGGGAATGAGGCAGGCAGGTGCTTCTGACAGTCCTCCTGAGGGGTAGTATGGACCAGGCCTCCATTTTGGCAGAGAGGTTTCTGCTAAGGGACCCTCACGAGCCAGAGAAGGAGATTCCTGATCAAGGCTGGCCCTTGGCTCAGGCCCTGTTATTTTGGTTCCCTTCATGAGAAAAAAGGTGAGACACCTTGGCTGCATTAACCATTTCCAGGTTTTCCCTGAAGCCTTGGCCCCATGGCTCCAAGACTGTTTCAATGAAGGCCCCACCAGCTGAGAATGAAGTTAAAATTTTTATTATGGGGTTAAGCGTGAAGCATTTTTTATGGGCAATAGGAATCCTTGAGCTAGGCGTGGGGTAGTTCAGGGTTCATTTAGCTCAAGGCCCCCTCCTCTCAGACATCTTCAGTGATGACACCTCACCCACAGTATTCTGTTTCTTAATTCCTTCAGCACCTGCTGGGGTCCTACAGCCAATAATATAGATCCACACCAGCATGCCACTGTTTGACTTCACTAGGAATATTTTCTTGAATAACAGAATAGGTTTGAATAAAATCTTACTTAAAGTTCATTTTATATGAAACAGAGCAGTTGAAGCAGGGAAGGAGGCCACCTGTTCTGCTGTCTCCCCACAACCCCATGGTGGCCCTGAGTCTTCTCTGCAGAAGTCCAGGTCCCTAGCACAGAGCCTGAGGGACACATGGCTCATACCGTGTATTTAGCATTCTATCACATCAACATGCTATTCTGATTTGTGTTGGCTGTTTAATTGATTCATCTATTCGAGCTCTGCCTACCCAGCAAGGGGATGAGCAGTAAACCAGGACTTCTACATATATTTTTGGAAGTCCAGCGCCTGACCCCAGCGGACAGTGGTGAAAACAGGTCATCTGACAGATGGAATGTTCTAGACTGGGGGTATCAAACTCATTTTCACCTGAAGCCACATCAGCATCACGGTTGCCTTCAAAGGGCCTAAATAATTTTAGGATTGTATAAATATAACTACTACTCAACCGTCAAGGAGTTGAAATTACATTCAGCCCTTTGGAGGCAAGCTTGAGGCTGATGTGGCCCCAGGTGAAAATGAATTTGACACCCCTGCTCTAGACTCACACATGAATGACCCTCCACAGGCTGCTACCAGAGAGGTACAGTCATTCTCCACCAGTTTGCCTAACCTGTGTTCTTTCCTTTAGAAGTTCAAATAAATATACACTGCCCAACAGGCCAATGTGCTCACAAATTTAATCCATGGACAAGATCAGTGCTAAGGAACTACATGAGACTTGGCCCTTGAGCTCTACCCCAGAGTATCTCAGGCTAGATTCTGTGCACACATGTACATGGATTGGGGAGACCACAATAAGGCTCCCTTGAGCTGCTACAGAGAGAAAAATGTTTTTTTACATGTTACATCCACTACCCCACCTGAAATGAAAATATGGTCACTCATGTACAGCACTTACCTTGGTCAATGACTAGGAAAAAAATAGAAGATCCACAAATGTTAGTAATAATGTATTAGTAATTATTTGTGATATAATTACACCTAGAATGCCCCCCAAGACCCTCCTCCTATCCATATCCTCCTCACTTTTCTTTTCAAGCCTCACCTCCTCTAGGAAGCCCTCCAAATTGCATCTGCCTTCATCAACTTCTCCTTCCTCCCTGTTTGATTTCATTGATTCTCATCCAACACTGCTCCTTCTGGGTCACTTCTACAGCATATACCTTAGTTCCTGTGCCAGAGCAGAGGATCTCTGAGGTTGGGCCTCTGCCCTTTGCTTCCCCTGTATACCTCCCACACAGCCTAGGTGAGGATAGAACAGGCAGGAGAGGTGGAGGGACTGATGGATTTTCCTGAGCTATTTATCTGGGATCATTCTCTCAGTTCTTCCCTTCATAGCTCAGTGGAGGGAAAGGGCAATGTCTTCTTGTAGATATATATTAGCTGGTCCAGGATGAGGGAATGAGAGACAAAAAGACAAGGAGAAGAGGAGAAGCCAAGATTTGTCCTGTCTTATTCACCTTCCCTACCAGGAATCGTGTAACAGTTCCTTTCTCTGGGAGATCTTCGTGCCCTGTCCTGAAGTGATGGAGACCATGTTGGTATAGGGGGAGAGTCTCAAGGGAAATGCCCTGCATGCTGCCTCTGAAAGCCTCCCTGGAGTGACTAACTAGGTTTGGGTCCTCCTCTGTGACTTAAAACCCCCTGGGCATTACTTCATCCTAGGAGGCATCACATGGCATTTCACCTGCTGATCCCTCTGCTCCAGTTTTAGACTGTGAGCTACTTGAGGCAGGAAATGGAACTCACTACTGGTACCAGAATGTTGACTGGATATGAATGCATGGGTAGATGAATGGATGGATGGAATAATGGGCAACAGATTCTATTCAAAGCTCAGCCCAGCCCCCAAAATAGAAATGTTTAAGTGCATGGGCTTTGGGGTAAACAAACACACGAACAAACAAACAAAAAAGACCTGGATTTGAACCCTATACATCTTACACTTTTATAAAGTGTCTAATCACTTTTCCATTTTTATTGAAATGCTTGTGTTTTTATTCTGGATGTGTAGGAGTTATTTAGATATTCTGGATACAAGACATTTTTGATATACATATATATGTATTACAATTATCTCCCAGTCTATAGTTTGTGCTGAATTTTCTTAGCAGTGTATTTTTCAAAAGTTATTAATTGATGAAATCTATTTTTATCAACTTTTTTATAGGCAATGCTTCTTATGTCCTCTCTAAGAAATCTTTGCCTACCCTAAGTGTTAATATTTTCTTTTGATTTTTTTCTAGAAACTTTTTAAATGTTACCTTTGATGTTTCAATCTGTGATCTACCTCAACTTACTTTTTATATATTATTTGAAAGGTGGGGAGGGTCAAGAGTTTTTTTCTATATTTTACACTGGTTTCCTCACTGTATTATTTATTGTCCAAAGGCTTCCCTTTCCATCCAATAAATTGCTTTGGTGCCTTTATTTAAAATCAATTGATTTTATACAGACAGGTCTAATTCTGGATTCCTTCTGTCCCATTGGCTTTTCTCTTTTTGGTATATGCTAATTCCAATAATACATTTGTCTAAATAATGTAGTTTTTTTATAAGTCATCAAACCAATTAGTGTAAGTTCTTAAACTTTGTTCCTCAGTTTTCAAGATTGTTTTGCCTATACTAGGTTCTTTGCATATCCTGATAAATTTTTGAATCAGTTTGTCATTTTCTTACTGGAAATTTGATTGGATAGGTATAAATACATATATTAATTTGAGGAGATCAGATATCTTAAACAATATTGATTCTTCCAATTCACAAACATAATATCTTTTCATTTACTTTAGATTTTTAATTTCTCAAATATTTTCTAGGTTTTAGTACACACACTCGCATATATTTTGTTAAGTTTATCTCTTACTATTTCATGTTTTTATGTCATTATACATGGAATTTCTTCAAAGTTGAATTTAAAATCATTTGTTTCTAGACATGGAAAAAAAGATTTTTGTATATTGACCTTGTATCCTACAAACCATACTAGAATTACTCATTAGATGTAGTAAGCTTTTTAAATTTTTTTTTGTAGGGGGAGAATACTTAGCATTTTGTACATAGGCAATCATGTTGTTGCCAATAAAGACAGATTTACTTTCTCCTTATCGATCATTATACCTCTTAATTCATTTTCTTAAAGTGGCTGTGACCTCCAGTAAAAACTATGTAATATATACAGTAAGAGTGAGCATCCTATTTTTGTTCCTCGTTTTGGGGAAAATGTATTTAGCTTCACCAATGGCAATGATGTTAGCTGTAGGATTTGGGGGAAACTATTTTTTGTTTCCTTTTTATTGAATTTATTGGGTTGACACTTGTTGACAAAATTATACAGGTTACAGGTATACAATTCTACACTTCATCATCTGTATACTATACTGTGTGTTCGCCACCCCAAGTCAAATTTCCATTCGTATCCATTTATCTCCCCATACCCTCCTCCACCTCTTTCCACTGCCTCAGCCACCAGCAATCACCACACTGTTGTCCATGTCCATGAGTTTCTTCTTTCTTTTTTGGTTAAATACTCACCCAAGGATATGTTTATTGATTTCAGACAGTGAGAATGGGGTGGAGGAGAGATGAAGATCAATGTGGGAAACATAGACCAGTTGCTTTCTGCATGTCCCCTACTGGGGGCCAAACCCACAAACTACATATGTGCCCTGACTGGGAATTAAACCCATGGCCCTTTAGTGTATACCATGAGGCTCCAATCAACTGAACCACCCATGCAAAGCCCTTTTTTTTTCTTTTTTTTTGCTCAAACTCTCCACCTGCCCTGTCCAGCCCCCTGCCCCTCCCCTAGGTGTCAGCCTGCCCTCTATTTATGAGTCTGTCACTATTTTGCTTCTTGGCTAATTTTCTTCATTAGATTTCACATATAAGTGAAATCATATGGTACTTGTCATTCTCTGACTGACATTCAGTTAGCATAATGCTCTCCATGTCATCCATGCTGTCGAAAAGGGTAAGATTTCCTCATTTTTTACAGCTGAGTAATGTTCCATTGTGTAATTGTACCACAGCTTTTTTACCCACTCACCTACTGTTGGGCACTTGGGCTGCTTCCAAATCTTGGCTAGTGTAAATAAGGATGCAGTGAACATAGGACTTATATGTTCTTTTGAATTAGTATTTCAGCTTTCTTCAGATAAATTCCCACAAGTGGAATCATTAGGTCATAAGGCCGTTTCATATTTACTTTTTGAGGTAACTCCATACTGCTTCCCATAGTGGCTGCACCAATCTGCATTCCCACCACCAGTGCACAAGGGTTCCCTCTTCTCCTCATCCTCACCAGCACTTGCTGTCTGATGATTTATTGATGACAGCCATTCTGACAAGTGTGAGGTGACATCACATTGTGCTTTTAATTTGTATTTCTCTGATGATTGGTGATGATTGCCCATTTTTTAATTGGACTGTTTGTTATTTTGGTGTTAAGTGTTTTAAGTTCTTTATAAGTTTTGGGTATTAACCCCTTATCAGGTATATCAGTGAATATGTTCTTTCATTCAATGACTTGTCTTTTCATTGGTAATGTATTTTTTAAGATTTTATTTATTTATTTTTAGAGAGAAGGGAAAGGAGGGAGAGAGGGAGAGGAACATTAATGTGTGGTTGCCTCTTGAGCATCTCCTGCAGGGGCCTGGCCTGAAACCCAGGCATGTTCCTTGACTGGGAACTCAACTGGCGACCCTTTGGTTCACAGGCCCGAGTTCAAGCCACTCAGCCACACCATCCAGGGCTCTCTTTTCATTTCGTAGATGGTTTCTTTTGCTCTGCAAACTCTTTTTAGTTTGATGCAGTCCCATTTGTTTATTTTTCTACTGTTTCCCTTGCCCAAGCAGATATATCAGAGAAAACATTGCTATGAAAAGTGTCATAGATTTTATTGCCATTGTTTTCTTCTAGAGTTTTTACATTTTTATTTATTTTTGAAATTAATATTTAAATCTTTAATTCATTTGGACCTTATTCTTGTGTATGGTGTATGAAGGTGATAAAGTTTCATTTTTTAATGTATCTGTCCAATATTCCCAACACCCTTTACTGAATATACTATCTTTACTCATTTGTATGTTTTTTCTTCCTTTGACAACTGCTGACTACGGAGATGTGGGTTGATTTCTGGGCTCTCTGTTCTGTTCTATTGATCTGTGTGTCTGTTTTATGCCAGTACCATGCTGTTTGATTACTATGGCCTTATAGTATAGTTTGATATCAGGTAGTATGATTCCTCCAACTTTTCCTTCTTTCTCAAAATTGCTGTGGTTACTTGGGGTCTTTAGTGGTTTCATACAAATTTTTGGAATATTTGTTCCAGTTCTGTGAAATATGCTATTGATATCTTGATAGGAATTTTATTGAATCTATAGATTGCTTTAGATAGTATGGACATTTTAATGATGTTAATTCTTCCTGTCCACAAACATGGTATATGCTTCCACTTATCTTTATCTTCCTTAGTTTCTTTCTTTAGTGTCTTATAATTTTCTGAATACAGATCTTTTACATCCTTGGTTAAATTTATTCCAGGTATTTTATTCTTTTTTTCAGCAATAAAATATTGTGAATGGGATTGTTTTTCAGTTTTTCTTTCTGATATTTCATTATTAATCTATAAAATACAACTGATTTCTGGATATTTATTTTGTATGCTGCTACTTTACTAATCTGAATTTTTTTAATCAGTTCTAGTAGTTTTTTGATGGACTCTTTAGGGTTCTCTACATACAGTATCATTTCATCTGCAAATAATGACAGTTTTATTTCTTCATTTCCAATTTGGATGCTTTTTATTTCTTCTTCTTGTCTGATTGCTCTGTCTAGGACTTCCAGTACTATGTTAAATAAGAATGGTGAATGTGGACATCCCTGTCTTGTTTCTGATCTTAAGGGAAAAGCTTATAGTTTAACCCATTGAGTGTGATGTTGGCTATGAGTTTCTCATATATGGCCTTTATTATGTTGAGATATGTTTCCTCTACTCCCACCTTGCTAAGAGTTTTTATCATAACTAGGTGTTAGATTATATAAAATACTTTCTCTGCATTTATCACTATGATCATGTGGTTTTTGTTTATGTGTTTTATCACATTTATTGATTTGCAAATATTGTACCAACCTTGCATCCCCAGAATAAATCCCACTGGATTATAGTGTATGATCTTTTTAATGTATTGCTGCTGCATCTGGTTTACTAATATTTTGCTGGGAATTTTAGCATCTATGTTCATCAGAGATATTGGCCTATAATCTTCTTTCTTTGTAAGTGCACTTATCTGGTTTTGAAAGACAGATAATGCTGGCCTCGTAAAATGAGCTTGGCTGTCTTCCCTCCATTTGAATTTTTTGGAAGAGTTTGAAAAGGATGGGTGTTCTTCCTGTTAGTTCTTCCTTGAATGTTGGGTAAAATTCACCTGTGAAGCCATCTGGTCCAGGACTTTGGTTTGTTGGAGTGTTTTGATTACTGCTTCAATTTCACTAGGTGTAATTTGTCTATTCAGAATCTGTGATTATTTCTGATTCAGTTTTGATAGATTGTATATTTCTACAAATTTATCTGTTTCATCTAGATTGTCTAATTTGTTGACATATAGTTTTCATAATGCTTTTAAAAATCCTTTGTATTTCTTTGGTGTCAGTTACTACTTTTCTTTCATTTCTGATTTTATTTATTTGGGTCTTCTCTCTCTCTGTTTTTCTTGAGCCTGGTTAAAAGTTTGTTACTCTTGGTTATCTTTTCAAAGAACGAACTCTTAAGTTCCATTAATCTTTTGTATTATAATTTTAGATTCTATTTTGTTTAATTCTGCTGTGACCTTTATCATTTCCTTTCTTATACTCACTTTGGGCTTTGTTCGTTTTTTTTTTTTTTTCTCAAGTTCCTTTAAGTGTAAAGTTGGATTATTTATGAGATTTTTCTTTCTTTTTTTGAGATACATTTGTAATGCTAAGTATTTCCCTCTTATGACTGCTTTTGCTATATCCCATGGATTTTGGGTGGTTGTGTTGTCATTTTCATTTGTTTCAAGGTATTTTTTATATTTCTTCCTTGATCTGGTTGTTTGTGCATGGGATCAATCTTCAGGCTGGCTGACTCTGAGGCTCAACCCCAACCATAGCATGTGAACTGCATTGCAGGTGCTGATACCATGAAGTGGAATTTTCCTCAGCAGGACTTAGTGCTTGCTGAGATCTCCCTTTCGATATGCTGCTGGTGAAGCTTATTGGATCCTGCTCTGTTGCAGCATGAAGATGACCACTGGGTGTATTGTTTCTGGACCTCTTTGAAAGGACTGGCACAGAACAATGTAAGATGTTACTGGACCTCAGTAACCTGTTTGAATCTACAAATGATCACAGTTTGTAGCCTCCTCAGCTGGACCTGGATGTGCCCTGGAAGAACTAAATTGTGCACCAACGCCAGCTTTCATTAGCAGTGGGCCCAGGAGCAAGTTAACAAAAGTCCCAAACCACCCCAAACTCTACTTCTGCCTGCCTCTGCATGCTGGCTAACTGTTAGCCTCAGTCACTGATGGGGAAACTCTTTGTTAAACGGGCAATTTCCCTTCTATTCTGTTTCTTGAGAGGTTTTAATCTGAATGGATGTTGAATGTTGTCAATTTTCATCTTTACTGAGACAAATTTTATCTTTACTGAGACAATATTTTACTGTTTAAATATATTTAATTGGAAGGATAGAGGGAAGATGGCGGCTTGAGAGGTGGAGTCTTAATCCCCCTCTCCGGTGCGCAGGGGAGAATTTGGCCGATCTGAGGAGAATCAGACTAGGAGACCACGGATATCGCAACATTTATGAAAATAGGGCATCAGAAGTTATCCAGATATTGAATGAACTGACGGTAGGAGGCCAGAAGGGACCCAGCTGGACGCGGAGG
>PVIA01010915.1:0-48236 GCA_004024845.1 Tonatia bakeri | reverse complement strand
ACATTCCTCAAGCCACGATGAGAGCCTTCACTAGAAACCAAATTTGCTGGCACTCTCATCATGGGTGTCTAGCCTCCAGAATGTGAGAAAATAAATATCTGTGGTTTAAGCTAGGCAGTGGTATTTTGTTTTAGCAGCCAGGGCAGACTGCTAACACGGGTATCAACACTACGAAAAGGAAGAAAACCGGAGAGTATATATGTGTCTCTTAATGGAAGTTTACAACCGTGAATGACACAGCGCTTATCAAAAATTTTCGGCTGAATCTGGTCAAGCCTCTAGCTCTACCATTTAACAGGAAGTACCAAAGATGGAAGAACGTCTTAAATTAAACCAGCTAGCAAAGGCCAGAATAATGAAAATCTAGGGGCAAACAACTTGCTTACTCCAAGAAAGAAAAAGAAGTCAAGGAATGAGAGAGAGGCAGGAACCGGAAGCCTAGACCCTATGTTAAAAGAAACCAAGAGACAGATCCAATTGCAACGTAGACCTTCATTGGGTCCTGAGTCAAACAAACTGGAGAAAATTTTATAAAGAAATCTGAACATTATTGTATAGTCAATGGTATTGAGAAATGTTTTATTTGCCTAGTTGTAACAGGATTGTGGATATGTTTTCCAAGAATCCTTATGTCTTAGAAATGTATGCTGAAATATGTACGTATGGAAAATAGGGTTAGGACTTGATTGAAAATCATTGGAAGGGCAAAGTTAGAAAGGGCTATTAATGAAACACAATTGACAGTGCATTAATAATTGTTAAAGCAGGATGTAAAGTACCTAAAAGTTCATTATATCACTCACACTGCTTTCATCTATGTTAAATAAATACAAACTAAAACAAGAAACAGTTACGAAGGGAGGTAGCTCATGGTGACTCACGTTCGCTGCCTTTGCGCAGCTGAACACTGTTAATAGCTTCCTCGGGATTTGTTTCTCCCGACGAAAGAGCCCAGCTCCACAGAAATGTCACAATAAGCCTTTTGTCGGTTTGGCCACTTCTCATGAACAGTCACTCTGATGACTTGGGAGCAATGGAATCTTCTTCTCAGGCCTCCAAGCGACACCCCAAGGCAAACCCCGTGACCTCCAGGGCCCACCATTGTCCCCTTGCCCTCCCCGGCCCTGCCCAGTTGGGGAGGAGGCAGGGCAGCGTCCGCACTTTCAGCAGGAGTCCTGGGGGCAGAGCCCAGAGGACCACTTCCAGTCCCAGAGGGCTGGCTTCTCTCTCTCTTTTTTATTTTGTAAGATGTTATTTATTTGTTTTTAGAGAGGGGGAAGGGAGGGAGAAAGAGAGGGAGAGAAACATCAATGAGTGAGAGAAAAATCCCTCGGTTGCCTCTCAAATGCAGCCCAACCCGGAACCAGCCCTAGGACCCACGCAAGTGTCCTGACCAGGAATCGAATCTGCGACCTTTCACTTTGTGGATGATACTCAAGCAACTGAGCCACACCATCTAGGGATGGGCCGCTCTTACCTTTTAAAATATAGTCCGTTAGCAAAGTTGGCACCTTTTCGTTATCTTCCTTCATGGCAAAGAGAACTAGGGAAGGAGAGAGACAGGGATGAGCCAAGGCACCATTGAGGCATACAGCTCACTTCTAGGGCCAGACGACCCGCCAACCCGAGTGAGAGAGGCACCATGCATGCAAGGAGGCCAGGCACCAGCTGAGTGTGGAGCGAGAGTCCAGAACCGTCTGGCGAGAGTCAGCACTCACCATGGTGGTGGAGGACATGCCCAGAGTCAGAGTGGTGGCGACTGCCTTTTCTTTTTTCTCTATCTTTTACCTTTTCATTTTTATCTTATTTATTTATTTTTTGCTTCTCTATAATTTCCACATCATCTCCTAAGTGTATGTCTTTAATAGTCATAAAAATAAATAAATAAAATGATTTTTAAAAAGACTCAGTTTTCAGATGCAGTGAGTCTAAATGTTAGACGCATCACTGAATAACCAATGAAACTGCCTCCAGAGACATTCTATTCATATAAGCCTATCATCAAAAACTCCCTCACCTGCAATTGATTAATAACAAACAAATTTCATCTGACAAATATTTACTTTCTATTTTGTGCCCAGCACAGCGCTAGGATTCGTGGAGATGCAAGACACCGGTGGACCCTGAGGAGCATGCAGACTTCTTATGAAAGCGGGACAGGGCTCCCCATGAAGCACACGATGAGGTGTTACTGCAGCCCGAAGGCATTTTATAAAAATTTTTAAAATAGCTTTCTCTCTTATTAAACTAGGTAGCATCTTCTCATATTTGTAATTCACCTTGTAGAAGTCACCTTGTAGCAAATCCTTTAAGGAAGTGGCTGGGCCTTGTTTATAACGTCAAAAAAAGGAGGGTAAGGAGGGGGTGTCTACCGATGGATTTCTTCATCGACGATTCCTTGCATAAACCCTATCTCATATAGTCTTTTTTTTTAAGATTTTATTTATTTATTTCTAGACAGAGGGGGCAGGAGAGAGAAAGAAAGAAAGAAAGAGAAATATCAATGTATGGTTGCTTCTCATGGGACCACAACTAGGGACCTGGTCCACAACCCAGGCATGTGCCCTGACTGGGAATCGAACCAGCAACCCTTGGGTTCGCAGGTCGGTGCTCAATCCACTGAGCCACACCAGCCAGGGCCCATGTAGTCTTATATAGGTGTATGAAAAATGAGAAAGATCTATATGTAAAAGACATACTTAACAGTGAAGAAAGAACTTTTAAATAAATACTAATATTCATAGAAAAATCTCTAAGAACGTTCATGAAACCGTTAAAAGGGGTTATCTCCGAGAGCGAGACCACAGGGGACGCTCCTTTCTCCATGATGTGTCCACAGTGTCTGGCCCTTTTCAGTGAGCAGGTGCTGCTGTTTGCCAGCAGAGAAAACAGCAAAGGGCAGCAGGCCCGGCTCACCTGGGTGCAGAGGCAGCCCTGACCATAGAGGCAGGTGCCTAACCCACGTCCATACCCTTGCTCTTCCCAGTTTCAGGGCAGGGTCATGAAACTTGATCCTAGAAATCAGGACTGGGTGAAGAACAGAGCTGGCGCTGGCAGGAGTCAGCAGCCAGGTTCAGAACGAGAGACTGGACCTGAGGCCCTCCGGGTGCTGGCTTCTTCTGTGTGTTTCTTCTGCATCTTTAGAGATGTATTCATGTCCACTGAAGGGGCTGGAAATACTTTGCAGCTGAGCAGGGGCCTGACTAGATGCTGCACCAAGAAGATAGCCATAAAAATACAGTACAGGCACTCAGCCAATAGGTGTCTGAGTTGATCTCCCAAATCCAAAATTCATATGAGCTGTCCAGTGCCCACAGCTGGTCCTTGGCCTGTTCAGGAGTAGGTACAGAGGACATGTCCACAAATCCACACAAGAGTTTGGCAAAAAAAAAAAAAAGCTTTCATAACCTACAGGAGAATTGGTATTCAGGAAAGAGGACATTTTTCTTCTTTTCATGGGAATAAAATATGGGAATGTGGTATATCCACATGATGGAAGAGAGAGCCATAAAAAAAAATGTTAACTATTGTAACTAAAATCATGATACAAAATTTTATAGCCAGTCTAATCCCAACGACATGAAAAAGACATAAAATATCATAGCTGAAAAACACCAAAATAGTACCCACAGTGCAGGGGACAATGAATTATTTATTTTCCTTTGTTCACTTTTCAGTATTTCCCCAGTATTCTAAATGATTGATATACTCTAGCTACGATTTTTTTTAAAGTGAGCTTAAAAAATGCCAACCAACCCACCGTTTCTTAATTAAAATGAAAGGATTTCACACTGAATTCCTTAACGAGGATCTGTAATAAATCCATTGCTCTTCCTTTTGTTAAGGCCATGACAGAACACTTTACATACACCAGCCTTCATCCTTTGCCGGATTTATTTTCCAAGTGCTGACTACTTGTGAAAACACGAACACCTATAAATGTCAGTTCGTTTCTATCTGCTCCCTTAAAAAAAATCTTAGTGCATATTTATGCAAATAAAGGAGTTTAAAATGAGTCAAGAGGGGGCCAACGTCGTTTGAATGTAAAATCCCGGAGTCTCAAGGACGAAGTACCCATCGATGTCATCAGGATTTCTATTTGCCAGCACCTCCTGCTTGAGTTTTCCAAATTGATCAGAATGAGAATGTTTGGTCCCCTTTAGCCCTGGGGCCCCGTACGTAGGCGTCGGTCTCCCTCAGCTGGGCAGAGAAGCTCCTCTCGAATCCGCCGAGGTGCCCCCTGCGGCTGGCGCAGTGCCTCCCCGCAGCGCTGCCGTGGGCTGGGCAGCCTGGCTGGCACGTCACTCACACAGCACACGGTTGCCAGGGAGATGGACGGCTCCTGACTCACTGAGCCTGTCACTTCTCAGCCTAGGGTTCTCTTCCTAAAAGAATCAAGCTGACACTGACGGTTCACACCATGCGACCCAGCGCTTTGGGGGTTGTAGTGTTAGATGTATATAAAGAGATTTTACCTGCAAAAGGCTCTTCACACACACAGTTTTCTCTCCTAGCTCAGAACGTTTATCAATATTTGACAATAGAGCCAAAGTGGAGGAGAGGAGGCAGTCATTTTTTGAAAAGAAAACCAGACTCTTCTTTCCAATCAGCCTCCCCCCGCCCAAGAAACTTCGCTGCTCGTTAAAAATACAGCCAGCCCCACAGACCGAGCTCCCTGCTTTGGGGACACGAGTTCAAACTAAGGGGCGTCCTCAAGCTGCGGCGGAGGGGGAAACAGGCATAGGCAGAGAATGCGGAGCCTGCAGAACCGCTGCGTGAGCCAGAACGTCCCCGCACAGCCCCGCCCCCAACCTCTTTCACAGGCTCATTTTCCTCTGGCAAATCTTCTCCCCTGCGGGAACTGGGAGAGACGTCGCTGCAGAGTGCTTTAATTTCGCCCCCTCCCGAAGCAACCATACAGAGCACAGCCTGACCCACCTAGAACCGTTCCCGGAAATCTCAGGCCTGGAGCCCCAAGGACGTGACTCACAGGGAAGGCTGCAGAAAAACGAGCAGCTGACCTCGCTGAGAACGAGAGCAACTCACTGTTTGTCAGCATCTGGAGGTCTTCCACCGACGGGGGCGAGGCTTTCTTCTCGTAAGGGATGACTGTGTTCAGGTACTACGAGACAAACAGCACGCAGGGCCTGAGACGCTGCATGCAAGTCCTCTGGGGTCGAGGCGTGTAAGACCACCTGCACTGGGACTGCGCTTTTCTCTAGGAAACATGCTCCGTCCGTGCTCGACGACACCCACAATAACTCGCACACTACCGTTTCAGGAGCTTTGTCTTTGGGGAGTGTCTCTTGACTAAGAATTGACTGCCAGGAAAAATGTCCCTCCGTTCCAACCTGTGCGTTTCCCAGGCACTAAAACTCTTTGGTTATTAAAAAGTCCTGGTGAGATTCTCCTCATGTGGGCTGGGAGCACAGAAAGGGTGTTATATTTTCTTACCCTTTGCAGTGCAATTTGGGAATGAATGTTTATTTTTTTTGTGAAAATGACAGGCGAGAGAACCTCAACCAGCCTGTGGGCTTGACAGTGAAGAATGTTGGGTCTGCGCCCTCTGCTGGACTCGAGGGGCTCCTACAACAAAATCAGCTCGGCCCAGCGCGGGATACTAGGCCAGGGAGACCTTGAAGGGGGCTCGGAGGGCGGCCGGCAGAGTGAGTGTGAGAAGACCGCCAAACCAAAAGTCAGAAGACTGCGTTAGTCTCGGCTCTGCCCCGTGGCTCCCCCACACAGTAGCAGTGTGGCTTTGGGAAAATCTTGTCTAACCTCTCAGGGCCTTAGTTCTCTCAGTGCTGTGAAATAAAGGGACTGTCAGACGTTCCTAAAATCTCTTCCCATAACATGTTCCAGGATTCTAACAGTTAGGATTCAGCTATCAACGTGTGTAAAACACGTACACAATTTATTTGCACTCTTTGCACAATCTCACCCTCGTCCATTGGCACACGGGCCGCCGCTGTTTCATTGTGCGCTGCACGAGGGCGGGAGTCGGAACTATCGGAACTACTCATCTCTGTGCCCCTCGGCCTAGCACCAGAGATCCGTATGGGACAGGTGCGGGGGAAATGTTCTGAACAATCGGCTAAGTAACCAGAGAAGCGTCTCAGGCACATAACTGCACGGAGCCAACTCAGAGCTGAGCCACAGCTCACAGCCAGGGTGGGCAGCTAAGGGGGAAGTCCCGGTGGGCGGGTCTAAGCTCTCAGACTGGATGGATCATCAAATGCGTTTCTCTCTTTATGCATTTAGTTCTTAAAACAAGTTAACTGTAGGTCTACACGCAGTGTTGAGTTTTAAAGTTTATTCTGTTCCTTCTGCAGAGCAGAAGGACGTGTTAGGACCATGGTTGTTGGAGCACTGGGATAACCCTATCGAATCACAGGTCTCCACTCCGCCAGCAGCGAATCGGGGAAGGGGGGGCAAGTTGCAAGAGTCTCAGAGGAGCGCGGGGACCAGGGAGACAGCTCGTACCTGTTTGTCAGTTCCCGAGGAGCCAAAAGTTTGGCGAATGCTGCTCTGGAGGATGTTCGAGATGCCTTCCATGCTGAAGCGCTGGGGGAGAAGAGACACAAGAAGAGCAGGTGCTTCCTGCCCCCTGGTGGTCACCCCCAGGAGGACTCTTGTGTCCTCCCCCAGCCACCCAGACCAACGAGCCACCACTGGGTCCAGGCAACCACCTCAGCGGCCTGTGACTGAACAGTAAACGTTAGACCTGGGCTAAGACAGGTCAAATGTAAACCTGGGCTTTCAGAGAATAAAGAGTCGAAAAGACTCTTATCTAAGTCACCCCCAGAGTTCCCTCATTTCTGCCTCCACTGTGTAAATAGGAAGATAAAGCCACACAGTAAAACGTGGACAGGTGATGATGCAAAAATTGCAGGGAAGAAAACAAAATGCCCAGTCATTGGGAAGAGCAGATGTCAGGCAACGGTCCTTATCCAGGATGCTTTTCCCAACGTGCCGACCTAGGCCCAGTTCAGTGCGTATGGGATAGAGCTGAGGCAAAGGCATTTTGAAAAATCTCCTTAGATAATTCTACCGAGCTTCCCTGATTAAGAACCACTGGTCTGAAGAATCCTGTCGATATAACAATAAAGCATCCTAATTCTCAATCCCGAAACACCCTACTGACAACCTACAGAGCGAAGTCAGGACTCGAAGCTCAGCAAGCAGCAGGAGTTCTGACCCCGAGTCCTAAATGCCTTCACCCCACTTCTCTAAGGTCTTGACTAAGAGAACACATTCCATGACTTTCTCGTGTTTCCCCCTGTCCCCTCCCGTTAGACCTGAGGCCGCTGGGGAGGAGAGGAGACAGGTGGCCTCCTCTCCCTCTTTACAACCCCCTGTCCACCACACTGTCCTGCTCCATCACTGCTCAGCTCAGGCCTATTTCCGAGTCCACTGCACGGCTGGAGTTGGGACCCGAAGCACTGACGG
This sequence comes from Tonatia bakeri, assembly GCA_004024845.1. Classification (NCBI taxonomy): domain Eukaryota; kingdom Metazoa; phylum Chordata; class Mammalia; order Chiroptera; family Phyllostomidae; genus Tonatia; species Tonatia bakeri. The sequence goes on along the minus strand of PVIA01010915.1, from coordinate 40,787 downwards.
TGTGAGGCGGAACGTGGCCAGGCTTCCGGCTGGGGGGCTCACGTACCTTGAGAGGCATCTGGCTCCCCTTCTCCACGCGGCTGCTCTGCAGGCTCAGCCCTTTCTCTTTCCGCCTCTTTTTCATCAGCTCTCGCTGCTCCTTCTGCTTGTTCTGGACCTCAATGAGCACCGTGATGAAAGAGTTCTTCACTTCCTTCTCAAACTCCAGCTCGTCCCGGCGGGCCAGCTGCTGCACCAGCTCCTCCGAGAAGTCTCGGATGGCACCTTCCACCTGGTCCAGCAGCTCGGTCAGCTCCGAGCCAGACATATGCCTCAGTCCTGCGGGGAAGACCGTCCACAGATGACACCTGCATTCCAGCCAGAGCCCCTGCGGAGGGTCCTGGGGCCGCTGCCTCTTGAGGTGGGACTGCCACTCTGGGGGAGACCCCTTCCAACTCCTCAAAGGGCCAGGGAAGACCTTCACAATTTAGGGCCATGCCGGGAAGGGCAGGGCCAGTGTGTCATCCTCAGAAAAGAACATCACTCTCGGAAACAAAGGAGGGAGAAGAAACAGCCCCCAGGGAAGCTAGTGGACTTTGCCCACAAAAAAAGTACATGGACAGACATGTGGTTCCCTGATCCCTTGCTCAGTCTACACATTTTCCTGGTTGTGTATTATTGTATTCCTCATGTGACATGGATCGAGAGCTGGTGGTGGTGGGCGGGGGTGCTAAGAGGAGCTTTGGGCATTGGTGCTGAAGAGGAGTGGAGGATGCTGCCTATTCCCCAGAACTGATCAAGAGCAAAACAAGCAGAGCAGTTGGAGGCCTTCTTTCTGCCTGTCGTCCTGCATAGCAGCGTCTGCAGTCACGCGTGTGTGGAACGTGCGGAAGACTGGCAACACACAGTGGAAAATGGACGCCGACGAGCTGAGAGTGATCTACTACTGTCAGAAAAATGAAAGGGAACCTGAGATCATAAGAGATGGATGACTACTTTATTGAAACTTTAAAAAATATGTTTATTGATTTTAGAGAGAGAGGAAAGGAAAGAGAGAGAGAGGAAAAAAATATCAATCTGAGAAACATCGATGGTTGCCTTCCATAGGCACCTTGACTGGGGATGGAACCCACAACCTTTTAATGTATGGGACGAGGCTCCAACCAACTGAGCCACACTGGCCAGGGCAGGATAACTTCATTTCAAATTCCTATCCCGCAAGACTTCTTCATTTCAAAGGGATTCAAGCCCTGGCCAGGTGGCTCAGTTGGTTGGAGTGTCATCCTGTACAGCAAAAGGTTGCGGCAGGTTTGATCCCTGGTTGAGGACCTATGGGAGGCAACCAATCTGTTTCTTCTCACATCCATGTCTGTCTGTCTGTCTCTTTCTCCCTCTTTCTGTCTCTGTCATTCAAATCACTAAATATATCCTCGGGTGAGGATTTAAAACAAAATGGACTCGGAAAGCATCTTAGCAAATGTACCCTTTTCTAATGGCATCTTTTGTTTCTGCCTCAGAATCTCCATTTCCTCCTCCTTTTCGTTTCTGCTTTGCCCAGATACTTGCTGACTCGGTCCGACTTCCCCCTTTATTTTGTTCTGTGGCGCCGTCCGCCTCCTTCTGCTTTTGCCATTTCACTCTGCATTTCAGCTGTTCTCACGAGCTTTCTGCTGCCCATGCCTATGTTTGGGACCTTTGTGTGGCTGAGAATGGCCTGACTGGGGCAGCTGTGAATGCAGAGTCACAGCCAAGTCCCCTCCATCACTCCGCACAGGCTCCTCCTGCATGTCACCGCCCTGCCTCGGATCCTCGCTGCCAAGTCTCACTTCCACTGCAGCAATTCGGATCACGCCTCCATTCTCACCGCTGTTCTGATCCCTGTTTGGATCTGTATGCCTGACCCATCCACCTTCTCCCTCCATTGTCCCTGAGTCCCCACTGCCAGCATCCCCCACCCCCATCCAAAGGAGTTATTCCCAGGGGCATGGCCCCTCCTGCAGGAAGAACAACATCACCCCTACAGATCGATGGATTTTGTACTCAGCTTTGCCCTTACTATGTTACATCTTTTCATTCCATTCTTTTTATCCTCACCCGAGGACATTTTTTCCATTGCTTTTAGAGAGAGAGGAAGAGGTAGGGGTGGGGGGAGAGAGAGAGACATCCATGTGAGGGAGAGACATTGACAGATTGCCTCTCATATGTGTCCCATCCGAGGATCCCACATCCTGGATATGTGCCCTGACTGGGAACTGAACCCACGATCTTTCAATCTACCAGACAATGCGCCAACCAATGGAGCCACACCGGCCAGGCCCTTTTCACTTCATTCTTCATCCACCTGTTTCTTTCCATGATCATAATTACTACAAATCTGCATCAGAGAATCAATATGATACACAGAGTGAGACTCAGGACTCTGGAGTTAACCTGCCTGGCTTCAGATTTGTCTCCGACCCTTCTGACTTGTATGTGGTGTAAGGGGAAATGCAAATTCACAGTAAGAGGCTTGCTTCTCCCTGTTGAAAATAAGGAAGGAGGCTTTCCCTCTCCCTGACCCCCTGTTCCCTCAGAATTTCTCTCTCTGTCCTCTTCAAATGAGTGTCAGTCATTTTAATGGCTGAATAAGCCTCTTGCTAGTCCAGAGACTCAGAGGCTCAGAAATGTTTCCTCAAGAACTGGGGAGTCCGTGCTTTGAAAAGCAATCATTGAGGAGGATAATGGGACCTGCATTGTCACCTGACTCCAAATCACAAACCTCAATTAGCGTAATGGATTGCATCCACTTAGCTCTCAACACGAGTGAGGTTTCTTTCTGGTCCTGTGGTCCCTTTGCGGGTGGCTTGCGGCACACGTCACATTCTGGCTTAATGCTTCTTCAGTGAGAAAATTGTTTTCTTTCTCCCTACTTCCATGGAAAGGCTTTCTGAGTGAAAGGAGATTTTGTTCGTAATCACATTTTTGCAACAGTGGCCTTGCAAAGGTCGCTTAACCTCTCAGAACACTCAGCTCAACCAGAATGGGATTGGTGTGGGGATGAACAGAGACTGTGCGTAGAAAGTCTTGGAACAGGGTGGCTCATAGAGAGCTCTCCAAAATCATGAGCTACTATTACTACCTTTTGTAGGTTTTTTTTCATCAATTCTTGTAGTGGCATCATTTTGAATAGTGGGTTCAGATTTCTTCTACTTAGTCTGCTTTAGTCCTATCCTTTGCTTAGTTTTACCATTTTCATTTGCTCAACTGCCTTTTTATTTCCAAAAATGCTAACTTCTGCCCTGGTGCCCCATAAGAAAGATGTTGCCGACTCCCTAGGTGCGAGGTTCTATTGGCCACATGTGGGGCGCATGCCCAGTGCCTGGCCCCCGCAGGGGTCCTCCTCGACAGGCCAGCCGCCCCTCCCCCGGCCCTCACCTTCGTAGGACCAGTTGTTGTTGAAGGTCTGGGTCAAGGCCTGCATCTCCTGCAGGAGGACCGAGTCCGCCTGGGAGGAAGTTTCGCCCCCATCCTCCTCTTCTAGAACCTCCTCTTCCTCCTCGGGGTCTGGCGAGTTCTGCATCATCTCCTCAATCTCCTCAATGACCTGAAGAAGGTACACGAGAGACCGCTGAGTGTGTCCTCTGCTGAAGGGACATTTGGGCTTGAATTTTGATCAGAGAAGGACATGGCTCATTTGCTGTCTGTAAGATTCCTAAAGCCATGTTGTTACTTAATAAATATTAAATAATAATAAAAACAGATCTGACCAAAAGCTTACACCCACTCTTTCTTTAATGCAAAGCTTCTTCCAAGAACAGCGTTTAGGTGAGTGCTTTATTGGAAATAAACAGCTCTTTCAGGAAATGCATCGGAGCTGCCCGGAAGGGAACATTTACTTCAATTTGCTGAGTACTTTACTTCTAAGTGGGAAAGTATTTTATACACCCAGCATTCACAGGACGCCCAGTCCATTCGCTGTCACAATGAGTATGACTGCGGGGGAAACAACAACAAGTGTTCCTGCCACAACTCCAGAGGCGGAGGTTTTTTGACAGAGGGGGAAATGGCCATTTGTCCAGAATTCCAGACAGGAACTAAAGCTGCCTGGCAACAAGTGAAAATCAAGATAATAAAGTAAGAAAAGGCTGTGTAGGGTCTGGAGAACAGAAAATAGGTAAGAAATCTCCTCCATCTACACTCTTGGTGGGAGGGCAGCTCCTGGACGTGAGAGTAAAATTAGATGATGGTCAAGAGGAATAAGGGTGAGTGACTTTGTACATTAACTGTTTACACAAAGAGGAAGCCCAATAAGCAAAGACTACTTCTGAAAGGACTCCGTGGAGGAGACTGGTCACAGCGGTGACCTGAGCTCTGCATTGGCCTGTTCCTGATGCTCTGCCAGACTCTGGCTCCAAGGCCACTGGACTGAGGTCTTTGAAGTGGGTCTCTTCACATGAGGCTGAAGCAAAGGTAAGAAGACGTATGGTCCCCTCCTTTAGCATAACTGCTGTTTTATTCCCAGACCTTCTCCTCTCTAATCATCAATTTAGAGCACACGCAACCTTCGACTCCCGAAAGCCATTCATAGAAGGCAAGCAAGTGACACCCCCTCTCAGAATTGTGTGGCTGAGTCCCCTTCTCTCACAGTAGTTTCCGTCGTGTTGTGTCCCTGAGCCGTCTTTTTCCTAAAACTCACAAGAATAACTGTTCACCCCTGTCTTTTTTAACCTGGTTCCCTTCCATCTCTGGATCCTCACCTATTTATAGCCCACTTTTTAGCACAAACACAAAAGCATTCCTTCTACTGAAAAGCTTTCTGGCATCCAAAGCTCCCAACGGAAGGTTTTCAGAATTACTTTGTGAGAAAACGTGCGTGGAGCCTGCTCAGAACAGCCATCCACAGCTGTTTGTTGACTAAAAGGTTCAGTGAGGCACCCAGAGATTCAATATTACTCTCCTCCAGGAATAAATTATTAAAGCCCCAAATATAATTAACTCAGTCACATGTGAAGCACTATATCTTTTTTATTTTATTTTTTTTGACAAACAAAGAGAGACAAGGGTCTCTAAGGCTCCTTTTGGAAGGCTCAGAACTCTCAGTGTTCTCTGAAACGTGAGCAAACACCCAGCACACGAAAGCCTCCTTCACCGCCTCTGTTTGTGGAAGAGCAGGTGCATGGGGCCCTTGTTTTGGGGCCCTCGCTCTGGGCACAATGAATTCGAATGAGGTTTAGCAGGAAGCAAAGTCAGCAAACACCGGTGTGCCCCTGGCTGTTACCAAATGCAGAGCACCCCACCCCACCCCGGCCCTCCCCACCCCACAGCCAAGCATCAGAAATTGGGTTCCTTCCTGTCTACAGCAGCTGCGTGAACTGCGGCGGCATACAGAGAAATGAAACCCCTTCCGAAAGACACTCCAGGCCATCCACACATTTTTCTTCTGCTTTCAATGGATGTGACAAGTATATTCTCTTCAACTTGTTCTCTATCAAAAAAACAAAAACAGAAAAAACCCAAGAACCAAGGACATACTCCTACCTGATCTGCTGTGAGTAGAGGCTCCTCGTTGATGCCAGAGTCATGCTCACTCTTCTCATTGAATTCTTCCTCTTTGTCGTGGGTCTGCGGAGACGGGATGGAATTCTGATTGACCATCAGCAGAACTAGGGTTCTGTCTAGTCTCTAGAACAGATGACACTGCCTGAGAGGCCACGCTAGCCACCCACTGGGTAAAAAAGGAGTCTGGCCCTGGCTGGTGTGGCTCAGCGGATTGAGCATTGGCCTACGAACAGAGAGGACACAGGTTCAATCTCCAGTCACACACAGGCCTGGGTGGCAGGCGAGTCCCCAGTCGGGGGTGTGCGAGAGGCAACCAGTGGATGTTTCTCTCATGCATCCATATTTCTCTCCCTTTCTTCCTCCCTCCCCTTTCTCTAAAAATAAATAAATAAAATCTTTTTTTTTAAAGGGACTGTGAAGAGGCCCCAGAGTCCCATCCAACCTCACACATGCCCCCAGCACACCATTTGCCCCGCTGAACGCAGCTCAGTCAGCAAAAGACAAAGAGGGGTGAGCGGCCAGCACCAGCCTGATGCAGAGGGAGCAGCACTGTTCTTTCACCCAAAGGCGGGTCGCCCTTGTGTGAGCAGGAACCCTCTCGAGGGGAGTGATACTGTGCCCAACTCCTGCAGCAAAGACAGACTTCTTTGTATAAGGAGTTCCATCTGGGAGTTTGTTTCCAGAATTGACTTCCTTGGGCATGTTAAGGGCAGGCTGCTCCAGTGCAGAGTTGTGCTGAAACAGTTTGACGAAGTACCCTCCCGTCGCTGGAATCCAGGCATGATGTCACAGCCGATGGGGATGAATGAACCCATCCGGGACATGCCACGGAACAGCTGGACCACGTGAGCGAGAGGACAAACTACCAACAAAAACCGTCAAACACTTGCCCTGTGCCTCCAAAACCCCAAATCCCAAGTAAGATTCTGAAAGTCCACAACCATCGAGATTCCGGATGTCAGTGTCCAATGAGGTATTCACAGAATACCTGGCTTCACCGACCACATCCCAAACACCACAGCCTGGCATTTATGTGCAAATCTGGAAAAATAAGCCACTAAACCACCCAACAAGCTGCCTGTGTCCAGAAATCCAACTGGAAGGTCATGTAGGTGCCGCCACAAAGCGTCTTCAGGACATCTTTCCACGGAGCCCACGTTTCCTCTGCTCGCCAGTGGCTGGCATGCTCCTCCGCCACTTCCCGGGGCTGCACGTTCCTATTCTAACAGGAGACCCCAGGTTCCAGCCCAAGCAGCCATGCCAGAAGCCGTCTGCCCTCAGAAACTTCTTCCCTCTTCAATGAGCTCCACCTTGGCAGACACCCCTAACAAAACACACACCTTCTGTCTCCATTTGCTTAAAACCAGGACTATGTCATAAAGAAATTAATCAAATATATATTAAATGCCATCTGCGCTCAACCTGGAGAAGGGGTAGGACAGGGAGGTAACGGGACCGTCTGGGGGACTGTGTGCCAGGTGGTGGCGTCTATTTCTGCTGTTGAGCCCAGATGCTCCTCTCTCCGCCAAGCCCACCCCCTGCGGCTGCCCAGCCCCCCCGCCGTGCAGAACACAACTCCCGGCTCCGCAGCCTGTTCACAGCTGCACTCTTAGGGCAGAACTTCTTTAGGGCCAGAAAGTCCTGGGGTAGAAGATGGCTCATACTGTTTTCTGTTTGGATTGTTTTTTTAATAAGCACCTGACAGCAAGGGTTAGTCTATAACCAGATTTTTAAATATATTAAGTCTATTTTAAAAATGGAGGGCTCACATTTTCTGAAATGTGGCCAACCTTAGTGGGTTTACATCACTGATTGTTAACATGGCATCTTTCTATTATACCCGCTCCCTTCCCGAGGGCTTCCTGTGGCGTCCCTGGGGGAAGGCAGGCGGGAGCTTTTAGACACCTCCTTCTTGCTGCTCGAATGTTCTAGGCCAGGCCATGAAGGACTCTTAGTCAGAGATTTTCCCCTCTCCCCTCCTCTGGCACAAAGCCTACATTCGGATTTGTCAGGCTTGGGTTAAAAGAGATTTGAAAATCAACTACAAGCTTGTAAAAGCTACCTCGAGTTCCCAGTATTACGGGAGCTGTACCTACCCCATATTTTCCCAGACCTCAGAAGTCTGCCACTAAACATACAATCAAATAAAAGGAGACTCATGCACAAAGTATCCCCAGGAATCCCTGTTTCTCTTCTACCCGTGGCTTACCCCCTCCTTCTGTCTGCTTTTACCACTCACACTCTGTCCCTGGCCTTTCCTCCCCCTACCTCTCTCCCTTCCTCTCTCTCTCTGGGCCTCCAGCCCCCACTGTCTCTCAGTCCTGCCGGACTCTCTTCCGCTCCAGCATGTGCTGTCACTTCTCAACAAGCTCTCTCTCCTTACAATGTCACTCACAGACCCCTACTTGCCTTCCGTGACCAGGACACTATTTTACGCAGACAGTGCTAGAAGGGAACTAACAGGATGAAAGAGAAGGAGTTTTGAAAAACGATGGCCTTTATGTATATGATGAATCAGATCTGACTGATAGACACGCTGACAGGTGATAGGTAGGTAGGTAGACAGACAGGCAGGTAAGCGCTGTGTGCCTGGAAGACCATGTGAACACACTCAGTCCTAATACATGACGGAGGCACAGCAACAGAGGCCCGAGGAATTCCATTAGCCCCTCACGGGATGATGGGAAGGCTACGGTGAAAAACGATCTTCAGGTCACTTTGGCCTGAATTTCTCTGCAGACATAAACTGCAAGCTGTTGCCATACTACCGACGTGAACTATGGCTCTTTCAAGAAAAATTATTTTTCCAACTTGTTTTCCTTCTAGAATTGAGAAAAGAAGACCTAATGCCAGCAAGAGTCTGGCCATACTCTTCAGCGAGCCATTCCTTCTCGTGCTTTTGGTCAAGAGTGTGGCTTTAGCACTGCGACATGGTGCCTGCAACACCGCTAATCTCACTGCAGGGTCCTCTGATGAGGCTTAAAATTACAGCGAGTCCCGCCCTGGCTGAGTGGCTCAGTTAGAATGTCGTCCTGTACATCAAAAGGTTGCAGGTTCGATTCCCGGTCAGGGCACATACCTGGGTTTCAAGTTTGATCCCTAGACGGGGCGCTTATGGGAAGCAACCTATCAATGTGTCTCACATTGATGTCTCTCTCTTTCTTTCTCTCTCTCTCAAATTAATGGACATATCTTTAGGTGAGGATTTTAAAAATAAATAAATAAAATAAAGTAAAATTACAGTGAGTCCTTGTGTTCACTATGACCATTAGCCATGGTCCTTTGCTGACGCATTCCCAATGACCACGTCTGTAAACAGAAGGGACTGTCTGGGGCACAGTGCTTCCCTCCCTCACCATGCCTGTTCACGGAGGGGTTGCCTTCTTGACCAAAATTAAGAGAACAAAGATATACTTTCACCTCCAGTCAGAAAGTAGACATAATTTTAAAAGTCACCAATATGTACCCAGCCCAAGGGAAAAGCTGCCATATCCCTTTGGGGCTGTGAGCCATCGGGAAATGTCCATATGGGTTAAGTCAGTGCCTCTGGATCCTCACAGAGAGACAGATGCACAGAGCACAGCCACCAGTGAGCAGCCGGTGGAGAGTTGCTGAAAGAATTAATGAACAGATGAAAAGGAGAGGGCTTCGGGTAGCACCGTTGCCTCCTGTACCCAGCCCCGCCTCCACAGGTGACCGAGCTGCTCCATCACCTGGGAAATAGAAGGATGTAACCAACTACCTGAACTGCCACGTCCCCTTGTCCAAGACAGCCACCAGCTCCTGTTAACTAAAGCCATAGGGACAAGAGACCATCTTTCATATCACAGTCAGAAATAGAATGGGTTAATTAATTTTTAAAAAAGAATAAAAGTGAAGATTGTGAATAGTAATACAACATTACATGCAGACACACATGGCTTAAACATATTATTTTGACCTAAAAATATAAATGTGAAGAAATAAAAATGCATTTATTTATTCACCAAGCTCCTAACACAAGGCCAAGACATCTTCTACGATGGGCCTCTGAACAGTTTCACATTCTCTCCTGCATCATCCCTATCATAACACAATTTTAAATGGCTCCCCATGTCTGCGTTCACAGTACAAGGACGGTGCCTAGGACACGGGGCACACACGTTTATCTCCTTGTCCTCCGGAGACCCTCCATAGGCGAGAGCAGTGGGATCAAAAAAGAATGTCTCACAGGGATAAAACAAACTGAAGAAGGGACAGGAACAGCAAGAGGGATCCTGGAAAGCAAATGCTGACCTACCCGACTAGAGAGAGTTAGTTTAAACCTTGTGCAGGAAGCTGCCAAAAGTAAGTGGATTTGCACTGAAGACCTTGAAAGGCTCAGGACTGGAGATTTCAGGGAGCGGTGGGAGGTGGCTGAAAAGGATTTGTCAGGATTTTTCATCAGGAGCAGTGAGACCTCAGGTCTCTTCTCTCTCCCCGTGTGGAAAGGCCACTACCATCCTCCCACCCTCAGAAGCACTGGAGATGTCGCCCTGGTCAAGGGGCTCAGTTGGAGCATCGTCCCATCTACCTAAGGGCTGCGGGTTCAATCCCTGGTCAGGGCACATACCTAGGTTTCACATTTGATCCCTGGTCAGGGCGTGTGCCAAAGGCAATCGATTGATGTTTCTCTCTCACATCTTTCTCTCTCCCCACTCCCTTCTTTTCCTCTCTCTAAAATCAAGAAACGTATCCTCAGGGGAGGACTTAAAAAAAAAAGTTCCAGAAATTTCACTCTGGGAAGGTTGAACTAGGGAGGCTACGGACTCAGAGACACCAGGTCACCTGGAAGCAGGGGTACGGGATCTTACCAAAAGCAGTGGGACTGAGTAGAAACCTGCTTACTCACCACAACCCCCCCCCCCCCCCCCCCCCCCCCCAGCCTCCTGCTCTGACGAGGCTGCAAGGACGCCCGCAAGCGGGCTTATGCTCCTCGGCCAAGACTTTGGACAACTGCGCCTTGTGGCCAGCACATTTCTGGGACACTGTCTAAGAAAAAGGACCTGCAGATACATGCCAGTACTGGGGGTTCCCAAACAAAAATGACCAGCTGGCTTCTGGAAGATCACTGTGCAGTGCATTCCTGCAGGAGGCAAGCCCAGCCCCGCAGGAAGAGCTCGGCCTCCTGACCTCACTTTTAAATAGGAAAAGATGCCCTGGGATTGTCGCCATTTGAGGACAGATCCCAACGAGAGAGACAGGAACAAAAACAAATTACAGAAAAGGAAAATCAAAAGCGATAAGAGCCCCCACGCCTTGCCCACCCCTCTTCTCTCCCTGCCTTCCTCCACAAGCCTGTTCCCTTTGCCTTTCTCTCTCCTGAGCTCCAAGGGCCCCTCTTCTGCCTCTGTTACTGGTCTCCTGAGCCTGCACCACCCAGCTGGCTTGCTTCCACTACCTCTGTGACTTTCTAAATGAGCTTACTCTTATAATTTGGGGGAGAAAGCAATGCAGATGGCAGAAGAAATGCCTTCCTAACATCACTGCCCTTGGAAGGATAGCAAGAAAACACTGCTTCCTTGACACAGGAAAGAGTGCTTAGAAATTAAAAATGTGATAGCAAATTTCAACATGGAGTAGACTTGAGAAGGTTGAAAAATCACCTAGAGGGTAAAATAAGTAGATGGAAAATGGAAAGGAAAAAAATCAGGAGATTTTTACATTCAACACTTGAACAAAAGGAATTTCAAAAAGTGGAAACATGAAAGATGGCCTCGCTAGCCATGAGAAGAGAGCTAGTCCCCGACTTACCCCTCCCGCTGCGAACAGCTATAAATCTGGGCCAAATCTATGAGCCAATTGTTTGCTGGCCCTGGACACTGGCAGTGCAAGGCTGTGGGCCCCGGCGGAGGAGAAAAACATGAAGTCAATGAAAGCTGAGAGAATCTGCCCCCCGTGGCCTTACGCTACAACAAATACTACGGAGAGTTTTTTTACCTGAAAGGAAATGCTGGAAGATCAGCTCTCCAGGAACAAATATAAAAATACCAAAAATGGTGAGGATGTGAGTAAATTTACAAAATTCCCCTGAGGCCCTTGTGGCACCTGAGGACTCGGGCAAAAATGGGCCTTTTAATCTAAGGTGCCATCTTAACAAGTTTAAAACAGGAAGAGCGGAGCAAGCCCCTAGTGAATACAAGGAAGGAAATAATGAAGTTAAGGGGAGACATCTCCAAACCAGAAAATGAACAGTAGAGAAGAAAAGGGGTTCTTCAAAAAGATGAGTGAAAGTGGTAAGTCCTTGCACGGACTGCTGAGAGGGAGAGGTGAGGGAGAGAAAGAGAGAGAAAACACAAGTTAACAATCTCTGTAATGAAAGGGGGCCTTACCATAGATCCTACTGGCAGTGGAAGACTAAGAGAACAGCATAAACAACTGTGGTGAAGCATTCAATGGCGGATTAAATGAACATATTTCTTAAAAAGTAAAATTTCATAGAAAGCAACCCAGGAAGAAATGGAAAGTCTGAATAGAACTATATTTATTAAAGAATTGAATCTGTAATCAAAAACCTGCCCCAGAAAAAGCCCCCAGTCCAGCTCCTTTGACTGGCGTGGCCTATGAAAGATTTAAGGAAGAAATCATATCAATCTAACGCAACTCCTTCAGAAAATAGAGGAAGAAAAAGTCCCAGCACACAATCTATACGGTCCCAGTATTTAATACAATCACAGCTGAATTTCTAGCATGCTTTTTATAGCAACTGATCAGCTGATTTCAAATTTTATATAGAAATACAAAGGATCTAAAATAGCCAAAAAGATTTTGAAAAAAAGAACAATGCTAGAAAACATACTAATTTAGGTCAAGACTTATTAGAAAACTGTAGTAATTAATACAGCATGATGTTGACATAAAAATATACACATATCAATGATACAGACTAGAGAACTCAGAAACAGATCCACACAAATATGGTCAATTGATTTTCAACAGAGTTGCTGAGATAATTCAATAGGGAAAGGATGCTGTTTTCAGTGAATAGGACCGGAACAATGGGTAGCCACACACACACACACACACACTCACTCACAGACCATGGCCAGTTACCCCGCACCATATACAAAAACCAACTTGAAATGGTTCATAAACCATATGACAGGTAAAACTACAAACTTTCTAAAAAACTTAAGAAAAAAATCTCAGTGACCTTGGGTTTGGCCGTATCTGAAATACTACACAAGAAACACAAACTATAAAGAGGGGAAAAAAATCAATAAGTTGGACTTCATCACATTTAAATAACATTTGATCTTTTAAAGATAATGTTAATAAAGTTAAAAGGCAATCCATGGGTAAGAAGCAAATATGCATAAAACATAGATCAGACAAAGGACTTATATCTAGAATATATGTGTTAAATTAATTAAACGAGGTTATTTGACTGAAGAGGCTTTACTGCCTCCGTGGCCTGCTAAGCAAACCTAAACCTAAGCCTCTCATGCCTCAAGGTTAAGAATTCCAACCACAGGACAACCAATCACAAACCACCAACGAGGCTTTTCCAAATAGCACGGCCACTTGGGCAAGCTACAGCCAACCACGTAACTTCTTTCCTCTGCGTCCATCGCCTCTCTACAGAAGTCTTTTTTCCTGTCTCATGTCGGCGGAATACTCCCAACAACTTCTGGTTTGCCACTGCCTGGTTTGATCTGATTTTTGCTCAAATACTTCATAAACTTACTATGCCTCATTTTATTTCCCATTTAACATCGGAATTCTAACAACTGAATAGTAAGAATACAAACCAACCGCTAAGAAAATGGGCGCGAGATCTGAACAGGCACTCTCATAGAGAGGGCACACTTGCAAAGAAGCACGTGAGAAAATGCTCAGTATCACATGTTACTAGAGAAATGCAAATTAAAACCAACAGAGGATACCACTGTATACCTACTCCAGTGCTTAAAACTGAAAAGGCTGTCCAGAAGAAGCATTGGTGAGGATGTGAAATGATTAGAGCTCTCCAACCACAAAACACTCTGGCGGTTTCTTAAAGAGTGAAACAGACACTTCACCACATAACGCAGACATTCTACTCATAGGTTTTCACCCAAGAAAAACGGAGACATATGTCCACACAAAGACTCCCACAAGACTATTCATAGGAGCCTTATTTCCAGCATTTAAAAACTGGAGACCACCTACATGCCCATCAATAAGTAAATGAATAAGCAAATTGTAGTATTATATATACATATGTAATAGAGGAGTACTCGGCAATAAAAAATGAACTGTTGATACATACAATAAAATGGATGAATATCTAAATAATTATACTGAGTTTTACAAGCCAGACCAGAAAAGAAAGAGTACATGCTGCATGATTCCCTTTACACAAAACGCTAGAAAGTGTAAACTAATCTGCAGCGACAGCAACAGGTGTCCTGGAGGTTGGGGGATGAATGGGAAAGTGGCAGATGTGCGCAATATCCTGATTATGGCGATGGTCTCACAGATGTGTACACACTTCAAAACTCATCAAAATGCACACTTTAATAAGCGCCATTAATTTTATATCAATTATCCCTAACGAAGCTGCGAGAAGAAAAAAAAAACAAAAAATAAAATAGAATAGAATAGAATAGAACAGAATAAAATAAAATAAAATAAAATAAAATAAAATAAAATAAAATAAAAATACATCATGACCACGTTGGGTTTATCTCAGGAATGCAAGGTTGACTTAATATTTGAAAATCAACTCACACAATTCATCACATTAACATAATGAAGGAGAAAACTATATATTCACCTCAATCGAAACAGAAAACAGAAATAATTACTCTTCAGAGAAATAACACAAGAAAACAGGCTACAGTATAAAGTCACGGGCTTCCAGGTTAAAAGGAGCCACTAAATTAATACAGATTGAATGAATAAAAGTTTTTTTAACTCACTATAAGACACATTACTGTAAAATTTCAAATGAGAAAGGAAGAGAAAAGATCCTAAAAGCTCTGGAGAGAACCAAAAGAGAGTCACATATTAAAGACAGGGAATCATTCTGGCTGGCGTGGCTCAGTGGGTTGAGCGCCAGCCCATGGACCAAAGATCACTGGTTCAGTCCCCAGTCAGGGAACATCCCTGGGTTGCGGGCCAGGTCTGCAGTTGGGGGGCGTGAAAGAGGCAACCAGTTGATGTTTCTCTCATACATCCAATGTTTCTCTCTTTCTCTTTTTCCCTCCCTCCCCCTCTCTATAAAATCTTCAAAATGGCAGGGAATCAAATAGATTTGGGACTCCCCACAGCCACTGAAAGCCGGAAGACAAAAGAACAATGTCTTCAGAATCCTGAGAACAAAAAATTTGCAGCTTAAAATAACTATCAAGTCAGACTCTCCATCAAAGAGATGACAGAAGAATAAAGACATTCTCGTATATTCTAAAACGCATATTCTTCTGTACTCTTTCTGAAGAATGTACTGATTTTTTTCTCACCATCACAAAAAGAGAAAAATGTCAGGCACAGGACTGGAGAGAGAAGCAAGAAGAAACCCCCGGATGAAGGGGGGGTGCCCCCATGACCAGGGTGGTGAGGCAGTGGCACAACCAGGCTAGTTCATAGCAGAAACATAGAGGGTACTAGCTCAGATGTTTTCTAGAAAAAAGTCGAATTGATAGAATATCTGATTTTTTTTTTTTACCTGATTGTGAGATTTAGAGTTCCCTCAGAGTTTGGGGTCGAACTAATGATGGGTATATAAGAAAATGAAACAAATGAAAAAACAAGGTAATGCTTCCTCCAGATTAAACAAAAGGTTGTACAAGACAGGAAATATTCTAATCGCACCCTGTGCATGATTCAGCAAGAAACGGTATGTAAGGAGTATTTACAGAGTAAACCATGGGCTTGTATATTGAACATTGATTGAACTAGACATCGACGACAACGCTATGTTAGAATGGGGCAGGCTGAGTCAGAGCATTGGAGGTGATGTAAAAGAATTGAGTCTTACCTTCCATATTACAAAGTAATAGGTAACAGTCAAAACTGTTCATTTTAAATAATCAAAGAAATAGCAATGTAAATGTGTTATGTAGAAAACTGAAGATATCTGCCAAAAAGATCATCAGTTCAAAGAAAGAAATGTGGTCTCCTCTGTAAGCAGGGAAAGGCAAGTCAGGGCTGCTCTTTTCATTTGGTTTAAATCTTACATTATTTTAAAAGTATTATTTGACTTTTAAAACTATGTGCATGTGTTACTTCGATTTTAAAAAAGCAAAAATGCCCTGGCCAGAGTGGATCCGTTGGTTGGGCATTATCCTGCAAAGTGAAAGGTCGCAGGTTGGATTCCCAGTCACAGTATATGTCCAGGTTGCGCGTTTGGTCCCCAGTGGGGGCTTATGCAAGAGGCAAGTGATCGATGTTTCTCTCTCACATCGATGTTTCTCTCCCTCTCTTTCTCCCTCCCTTCCCCTCTCTCTGGAATCAATAAAGAGAAAAAAAATTAAAGCAAAAACGACTCTCTTTACAGCCATAACCCAACACATTCTATAATATCTAATTAAATTACTTATTTACCGTCAGAAGTATAAGCATGAACAGGCTTGGGAACAAACACACCTGGTTCTTGGCAATGAACCACCTAAGCAGAAGAAGAAATATGAAAGCTTGCTAGCGAGAAGCCTACCAGACGTGTGCGTTCCACATGCCAAGGGCATCCGGTCAGCGTGTTTTACAGAAGGAACACAGGGCCCTGGTTAATCTAGCAAGTCATTTCAACTGTAATGAATGCAGATCATTAAGGAGGATGAAATAAAACAACCTTGATCCATCCACTTTTGCTACCTTGTCCTGTTCCCCTGGGTGAGATGGAAGAAATTCTACAAGGAATGAAGCTCAAGATCATCATCCTTCTCAGGGTCATTCAATTTGCCCTGAAATATTAACCCTCTTGAGGGAAATCTGCAAATGAAGATAAATTGGAGTCCTTTCGAAGGGCAGGCTATCTTATGTGTCCTTTGGCTTAATCCTCAGAGTGAGTTGGGAAGGTGGCAAAAGAGGTAACAGAGCAAAATCTGCTTTTTGCACCGAAATGGACCTGATTTAGTTTCGGCAACTAGATTTGTTTCCGTATTGACTATCTTCTCCTTTGCATTTTGGGTGCATACTAAACACCGCGCACGTGAGCACTACAGGAGAAAATACACCGTGGGGAGCTCAAGACAGGACCTGAGACAGTCTCACAACAAATCTCTTAGTCTGAAAGTCAACATCTTACCTGCCCAAGTCAACAAAGCCTCAAGATTTCTGAGTATTTTGGATTGCTAAGTATGGGAAGAGTTAAGAGGGATATACAACCACCTTTCCAAAAAAAATCAACCAACTGATTATCTGCTACTTTGGGCAATGATATGCAGAAATATTGCGCACTAAGGGAAATTTGTTTTTGGCTCTTTTACTAGAACTTAATTCTAGAACGCCTAGGAATAGCAGATTCATCCTGCCTCCTTCATTTACTGTGCCTGACAGCCCTTCCTGATAAGAAATTGTCAAAGTTCCTTTACAACTGAAACTAGAAAACCAAGCAAGGCAGAAATGGGCTTTTAGCCATTAAATGAGTACACCTTTTTATATGTAGAACCAGCTAGGAGGGGTGGTTTGGATTTTCTGGAAGTTCACTCCCCACAGCCTATGCAAATCAACTCAAAATAAATATTCTCTTTATTTATTCAGAAGCCTTTATGCTACTTTTTTTTTTTACATCAGTAGTCACAGAATGTGACTCAGGTCCAGCAACATAAATGTCTCTTCGGTTGAGTTCCATAAAGAATTCCTCCCCATACCAGGTATAAATGACCCATGGACATGGGTCCATGGGACATGGGTGGGGATTGACTGTGGAAGAGGTGGGGGGGCAGGGCAGGGGAGAGCAATGGGGGAAAATTGGGACAACTACAATAGAACAACAATTCAGAAAAAAAAAGAATTCCTCCCCATTGCAAGGCCACCTTCCTAACAGCTGGGCCTCGACTCTGGCCATGAGCCAGGCCCTGAGCTGGCCACAGAGCGTCAGCACTTGCTCTCAACACTGTTTTGATGGGACTGAACTGTCCGTTTTAACCATTCTTACTTGAACACAAAAGAAACTCATGGTAGCTACTGCCCTCCTCTTCCTTCAGACCACCTAAAGTTCCATGCTGGAGCACCCAGACCAGCAACAGAAGTACCTGAACTACGTTTCTCACAGGGAACAATTCCAGTCACCCCGTGTACACCGGATGTGCCCCTCCTCCACAGCTCCTTCTTCCCAGCGATGATTTTGAGTATTTAATGGGGAAGACTGTTAAGTCCTTAAGTGTTTTTCAAACTGGAATCCACATTTTCTCAAATCCTATAAAGTTGGGGGCGGTGTTGGGGGGAGCAGAGAGGTACCTCAGTGTCAGAGCTGTTGCCATTCAGAGCCTCCAGGTTTGGGTCCCTCCAGTCCTCTGAGAGTGAAGGGATGTAATTGTCTGTCAGAGCATCCCAGACCCTGGAAACAAAGAGAAGCTCTCATTAGCACCCATCTGTGGCCCCGCCCCCCAGGAGGAAGGAAGAACTTGGCCAGGGGAGGAGAGGGGCATCCAGGAGCGCCAGGCTGAGGCGTCTGTCTTCCAGCATGCAGGGGCAGGGCAGCTTAGACACCAAATCACAGGCTCCACCGGGAGGGAAATGGCCCAGAGGATGGACCCTGGCCGGGAGCTTCCAAGTGCAAGGTGTCTGCTTTGGGGAAGAGAAATTTCTCACCATTGAGATGCACGTGGTACAGAGTACAATGAGACCACCTCTGGCAATAACAAAATTGCCCTAGAAAATAAATCTGCCCTTCCACAAAATAGTTCAGGTCTCATGAAACTAAGTAATGCCCCTGTTTCCTTTCTTATGGGCAAAGAAGAGTGGAAGAGAAGAGGGGAGGGGAGGGGAGCGGAAGGGAAGGGAGATCTGGGCAGATTTTCTGGCTGGATCTCGTTAAGAACAGGGTCGTCATCTGGGCCAATGTTTCTGATGCTTACTTATTACCCAAAAGGGTTAGGGAGCCCATGGGGGGCATAATCTGCCCTCTAACGACAGAGTCAGAGGGTTCCCCGCCTCCATCATGGACCCTCTAAAGCAAACATTGGGGGAATGATTGAACACCTCTGTCTCCATAATCACTTCTCGGTGGGAGAAGAGAGGCCACCCTTGATTACATTTCTTTTTAAAATTTTGATATGCACATTATAAAAAAAAGGTTTTTTACAATTCCTGTTGCTTAACTCACTTATTTCCGAATGATTTGTTTGGAGGAAAAAGGAGGTAGGGAAAATCCAGAAGTCATAAACTCTCATGCAGAGGAAAATACATGCACTAATCAATAGCAAGGGGTTGATGTGAATCAGTAAGCCAAGCCCTAAAATACTGCCGCCCTGGAAGCAAGCAGCACTTGAATTATTACTAAAGAATGATAAAGGAGGGCTCTATGCAACATCCTTCAGGTGCCTGTGCACGACAAATGTGAGTGATGCCTATGAAACCAACGTGTAGATAATATTAATATAAGAAAATGGCCATTTAAGGCCCTGACTGGTGTAGCTCAGTGGACTGAGCGCAGGCCTGCGAACCAAAGCATCACCGGTTTGATTCCCAGTCAGGGCACATGCCTGGGTTGCAGTATATCCCCAGTATGGGGGGTACTAGAGGCAACCACACATTGATGTTTCATTCCCTCTCTTTCTCCCTCCCTTCCCCATCTCTCTAAAATAAATAAATAAAATCTAAAAAAAAAAGAAAATAGCCATTTAAAATAAGTAATATATGGCTCAAATTGAAAAAATGACAAATATGGATTAAAATGCTGAAACAGTAAGTGCAAATTATCTATATAATATATTAATACATTATATTATAATATTTATATATATAAAGAGAGCAAAACAGAGCACAGATACTTGAAATCAAAATCAGATACATAAAATGAGGGAAGAAAGAGTTCTTAATGCTTAACGTATATAAAGTCAGGAACACTATATGATATATGAGTGTATAAGCAAAGAGATTTTCCTAGCGCACGACATGTACAATTTGAACTGGCAACGAAACGAAATGAGCTCACGAAAACACAACTTAATGGCAGTGCTTGGGTGATCCGCTCATTTACTATTTTCCCGCGATTACAGGAAACACTTCGCGAGCGCTCACCCAGCGTTCATTAGACGTCTACTTAGCAGGGTTTCAGAGTCTACTCCGTAAACACTGCGATAATCCAATCTCTATCAGGCACTATTAGCGCCTCCTTAATCCAGCCTAATTCCAAATCCAAGCCTCATTAGCATTCTAGAGTCAGAGGCAAACGTGATTTGCTGTTTCCGAGACCAAACCCCAAGGGCCACGCCCACTAGAAAGCTGGGGACACCCCCTGCTTGCATCAGATCACTGCATCACATTCTCGGAGGTGAGAATGTAACAAAAATGTACGCAGGCACTGACCTTCGGATTTGTCCCTGCAGCAAGGGCCGGGAAAATGAAATTCAGCAAAGCCCAAAATAGTCCGCAGCAGCCGTGTGTCCCTCTCTCCTAGGCAGGATGGAAGCTGGGAGCTTCAATAGGCTGCACACTGCCCAGTGATCTTCAAATTGTCCACATCCTTAAGGTGACAGCTGGAAACTCTGGCAAATCTTTTAGGGAACAGCAACTTTTCTCATCTGAGCCTTCAGGACCCTACACTGTGTTTTATCTCCTCATTCTAGATTTTTAGTGACGATTTCCTAACCCTCTATCTCCTCAGAATTTCAAGCCATTCTCCTCTTTTAGGTTTTGCCCAGGTTTTCTTCTTCCTTTCGAGGTGCTCTTTACCCTTTGAGGTTTGTGAACAGCCTTAGCAGAATGACTCTCATGCCTTTGCAGTCACTCGCCGACCCTTCCTGCATTTCCTTGGTTCCCGTCCACCACCAGCAGCCAACATGTAACCAACGCGCACTCACCGTAAGCCAGGTGCTATCCTAAACACTTACTGTGGGTTAATTCGGTCACTCCTCACAACTCTGTACGGCAGATGCTAATGAGGAAGAACCAAAACCTAGCAAAGTTCATTTAACTTGTGTAAGTTGACACAGCCATTAAAACAGAGGTGCGGTTTGAATCCAGGCAATAGAGCCACAGAGCCTGGCTTCCTAACCATTGAAGTCCACCAACTCTCGATGAATTTTATGATGCGCATGGGCAACAGAACGCTGTCAAGTTCCAAATCACACCTGGGACCGCGGTCCAGAACCTGGCTGTGTGGGAAGCATCTGCCGCTACCTTGCTCAGGGCAGTGTTTTTTCTCCAGTCTGCAGAAGACAATGGCTTGGGTGGCAGGGGCCCACGCTGCTTTCTGCCTCCATCCCCATCCCAGGGAAGGGCAAACGGAAGGGTAAATGGAAGAACGCAGGGAGGCAGACAGCCACGGGACCGAGGAGCGTGGAGGAAGGAAGAGAGAGGGAAGGGCTTTCTCCCCAGAGAGGCTAACTCTCTGATGGTAAGCAGGGTCCTTGGAAATGAACAAATTCCCTTTTGTGGGTACCCTGAAGTGGACAGTAAAATCCCACTTCCCTGAGCAGCAGCCTGCTCTGTACTTTTATCCTGGAGAAAGGAGACTTTGAAAGCTATCTATTCCACCTTTCATCAAAGAACTAAGATTAAACAGGTTGCCTCAGTTCCTGTCCTGCTGCCCCGAGTTTCAGTTTGCTGAAAATAACAGAAAAGTCTTCTCAGGTGCATATTTCATAGATTGGGCTCAGAGGCCTGCAGAATTGATTATACTGCCTTTCAGCAGAGGGCTGGGGATTTGGGAAAGGGTGCTGGCAGAGGATGGACACACCAAATAGCACGGGTGGTGATTGTACACCTAGACAAGAGCTTAGGTCTGAAACTGGCAATATAGCCATCAAGGCTACGTGAATCCTGCTGCACACGCGTGTGCACACACACATACCCACACATCCACTCCTGGTAATATGGTAAATAGTGTACAGGGCTCCTCAGAATTGCAACTTGGTAACATGTCCCTAAACCCCCTCAGGCTGAACCCCCTCAAATGAACCTTGCCCAGTGTCCATTTGTGTCTAGTGTCAATGTCCACCCTTAGATGCGTGTTAACATGAGTACGCTCTTGCAGTTAACACTTAGAAGTAACTAATTACTAGCACAATAATGACTTTGAACAACTTCTTAGATTCATCCCAATGCTTAAACAGAATTAATGCTATCTCTGCCTTCTCTAGGGAAACACTGCACTTCTAAGAAAAGAATTAACTTTCCTAAAAATCACAGTTATCTGTCAGCTTTTCCTAGCTGGTTATTTAATATTTATTTGTCTTCAACTTACAGTGTGGCTGCCTGCAGGCTATTTATATATTGTGCAGACTTAGCCTGTGTCTTTAACACCACCTTTAAACCCCTGATTTCATCTCAAAAACAGGAGAACTGTCACTGTTCTCGCATGATTGGCCCCTCTGCATCCAGGGCCCTCGTAGGAGGGCTGGTAGGGGCCCCAGTGAGGCAAGAGGTGAGGTGAGACAGTCCATTCCCATTTTGTATTGGCCTCTAAGAAGCTCTGGTCCCCAGGTTCAATCTCTTATGATAAAGGAAAGAGTGATCACACCTAAGCCAAGAAGAGATTCTGAAATCGTTTCTAAATTCAAAAACAGGAGAGGTACATTCAAGTCTGACTCTCGTTGAAGGCTCCATGCCCCGAAGAGTCAGAGATAAGGTTTGATCTCAGCCGGTTCCTTAGTAGCCAGACACTCCAAATGGGAATCAAAGGAATCAAACTTCCAAGGGAATCACTGCATTTGCTTTACGATTTGTGCTTTCTTTAAGGAGGTTAGTTTGACCAAAAACGTCATTGTTTTTGTTTTAAAAGGTTCTATGTTTAGTTCTATTCCACCCCAAACACTTTCAATTCATTTGGAAGTGAAATATCCCTCCACATATTAAACCTAAGCAAGTTTCTAGAACATGAGAGCTATGCTCAGGAGAATCGCAAGCAGATTAGATATTCAATTATCTTTCTCCTTTACCTCATCATAGTTTTACAGTTGAAATATCTGAATAGGTGTCTAGAAAATAAAGTATGCAATTTAATTCTGGTTTTATTTTAAGTTGTAAAGAGTCAGATACACAGACCGGCTAGAAGGCAGTGTTCATTTCTCTCTTACCAGCTTCCTCCCTCTACGCTATCCCCAAGTCATATTTGATCTCTAAGGAATCATTCAACCTTTGGTCTTTTAGCCGAGTCAGTCAATGAGGCAGGCGAGTGAGAAAAAATTAGGATAAAACCAATAATCCCACATGATGGTAATTGACATTGAGTGGCCTCTGCTGATGTGCTGGGAGAGAGTAAGAACCTGCTTGCTGGGCCTTCATCCTTAATGAGGCAGAGGGGGATTGAGATAACGGGGAAATGATTTACTGGAAGCAAAAGGTATGAGACACATCTTAAAATGTCATTCTCAGAGCACAGCCGGGATGAGGTAAGAGATTAGGTTCTTTGCGAGTCCTTAGTCCCGCTTCATCAAGATCGGACTCCGGAGGTTTCTAAGAGGAGGACCCACGCAGCCGACTAGAGTTAGGAGACTAGCTCAAGGTCACACAGCGAGTTAGCGAGAGCAGGAAAATTAGAATTCATAGTCCTTATATTTCTAGTTCATTGCCTGGTGCAATGAACTGGAGTGAAAAAATACTCTGCACAATCAAGCCCCACATTTATCCATTTTTTGATTTAAAAGAGTTGAGCAAATTATAACCGGCTCAGTATCTAAAAAGGATTTGTTTGAAACGTAAAATGGAATCAGAACATGCAGCGCACAGGGACGGTACCGGTCACCAGAGCAAAATGTTCTCTATGCCCGTGTCTTTAGGCGAGACTGAGTTCAAAAGAAAAGACAGAAATGGGGTAGACCTAGAAATACTCTACATATCCCTACAAGGCCAGCTGTTATTGCTCATCCAACTCATTCAGTATTCAATAGTTCATTCAAAAACATTTATTTGATCACTCACTACACACCAAGCACTATTTAGACAGTGGGGATATAATAGCAAGACACAGATGGGTAGCCCTGTACTCAGAGATGCAGTCTTAATTAGTCACCACAGAAGCAATCGTCTGCCAGATACGGGCAGACCCAAGCCTCCAGGACATGCCTCTTACCCAGCTTGTTTATGGTCAACTCTTCCCACTCAAGTCCGTGAAAACAGAACCCAAAGCATGGTTGCTCAAAACTCCCATTACCGTCCACGCGTCATTCTTGTGAGATACCTGAAGAACAACTGACATGTATTTTATCTCTATAGGTTTTTCATGTGTTTTTTATAAATGCCCCCAACACTGTTCTTTCATTTATATGACAAATGACCCCTTCTCTTTCTAGTCCCTCTTCAAATAGCTCTTTTCTCAGACCCATCTCCTTGACTACAATTCAGACCCGAGAAGGCGGCTGGTAAGTGACGCGGGGAATGCGCCCACCCAGAAGCCACTTCTCCCAGTTATCACCTTGACATTGCCTGGGGTAATCCCATGGGCTCTCTGTTCAATTGATATATGTTCCTACTTGGACACATCTTAACCTCTCCAGATATTTTTTCTGGTGGTGAAGGACTATAAACAATTTGGAGATGTTCACAATTCTGGCATTTCTTGAAGGAAATTGTTCTAATGACACAGATTCCTCTGTCATAGTTAATTTCTTTATTCTGGTCTTTTTTTTTTTTTTTTTTGATATCTGGGTGGATTCCCACTGATATAAAGAAAGCTGAAGATAGCCCCCCGCCCAAATGTACCATGCTCCTGAAATTCTATTTTTGTATCGAGGGAAAACTTTCTATTTCCTAAAATTCCTTCATTCCTTTAAGCCATTCTTCCCATGTAAGAAAGCTCTACCAGTGACCGCACACGGACATCGCGGAGCCGCGTCAGCCGTTGCCGGGCACTGCCCCCCTGACATAAAAACGGAGGCAAGGAGCCACGAACTCACAGCCAGAAACTACTTCTACGTCAAGGAGCCCCAGGCTACAGGGTTCCGGTGTGAAGCGGAAGAGGGCAACTAAGACTTCTTACTCCTCGTCCTGCAGCGTCTCCTCCTCCTCCTGGATCTGGAACTGGTTCTTCACGGGAGCGAGGTTCTCCGTCTTGGCATTGTAGTTCCGAAAGCAGACATTGAGCTTCTCATCAAATTCATTCACGAGGTCCTCCATGGACTTGAAGCTGATTATTTCAGAAGAAAAATTCTCAAGCTCAGACAGGGAGGGGTCCTCTAGGTGGTGGGGAGATGAGCCATAAAAACACCGGGGCTTCTCCTCCCGTTCCTCTGAGCAGCAGGGCCGGAGGTCCTCAAACTCTTCGTCCAGACTCACAAGTGGGGCCTCCATTCTGGCGCAGCCGCAGCTCTCAGGATTCGTTTATCTGGGAGAAATAAACGAGGCAAAGTGAGCTTGGGCTGGGCTCTCAGGCCAGCTCTGCTGACGAGCGGGAATCATATTCCATTACTCTGTGTCTCCCTAAAACCAAAGATTCCACTTTAACGGCCTCCTTCACTCCTGCACTTCCTCATTATTGTGCACTTAAGGAGTTCAAACATCACTGTCAGTATGAGTAATGCTAACCTAAATAGAGTAAACTTGAGAGACATACCTGCTCTGAAAAACAAAGCTTAGCGGTGCACATGCAGCCCCAGGACCAGACCGCCCAGGCTGGCATCCTGTTCTGCCCCTTACCAGCGCCAGCCTTAGCAAGTTTCTCCACTTCCCTGTGCTGCATTTTAGTCTTCTCAAGGCAGATATAATAACGGGACCTACCTCCCAGGGTTGTCATAGGGGTAAAGGAGCAAACACAGGGGAGAGCTTAGAACAGTGGCTAGCAGACAATAAATGTTAATGTTGTTCAATGTATGTCCAAATCCTTAACCATGGGCTCCGAAAAGCTGGCGGTTCTTCATAACTTACCTGGTGGCGAAACCTGACCTGACCTAAGCTCATTTGGCAGGTAAACCTAATCTATGTGAACATAAAAGCTGTGTATGGTTTTGTTATCCCATTTCTGGAGATTGTTTTCCCCACCCCCAGGGGATGATACGCAGAATATGCACTCTACTACTGCCTTCCAAAATTTGAGATAATCGAAGTTCTGAAACATGCCTGTCCCCAAGGATTTTGGGTAGGAATTCATGGGCCAGGATATGACTACCTTCATCAATAAATAAGAGACTAATCGAATGCCAACTGAGACTTTCAAGCAAGCACCAGAGTTTTTCCCAGACACAGAGCATATGTCTGGGACTAGAGGAATGGAATAAATGATCCATTATCCCGTAAAAGAGAGGCCCACTACTGCCCAGCCAGTGTGGCTCAGTTGGTTGGAGCATTGTTCCATGGACCAAAAGGTCGAGGGTTCGATTCCTCCTTGGGGTATGTGCCTAGGTTGCAGGTTTGATCCTCAGTCATGTGCATACAAGAAGGCAGCCAATCAATGTTTCTCTCTCACATTGATAAAAAAAAGAAACGACAGACCGTGTGTTCTAGAGCAGAATCCATGAGCAGCACCTGGGACCCTGCACCCTGCACCTGGGAAAGCTGCACACTCTGGCCTCCCTTCAGTTCCCAACAGCTCTGGGCCCTCTTTATATGTTGCCTTCATCTATGATGTATCCATCTGTGTACCCCTAAGACCCCAAGCCCTTCGCCAATTTGCATCTAAATTCCTTGAGGGCACAGGCATCCTCTGACCACCCTCCCCGCTCCCCGCTCCCAGCACACACTGCCCTGCAGCCAGGCCATCAATCAATGTGCACTCACTAAAGAATGATCTTCTCACCCTGTGTTCAGTTTCTCGTTTTCAATTTTAGGCAGCACAAGTACCATTATCTATCCTACCCTTGTCTGCGCACAAAACCCCCTTCCTTGTAACAAAGCCAGGCAGCCCAACTCTTCTCTCCTGTCCCTGGGATTTTTGAGCCAGTTAGATGGTTACATTGGAACCACTCACTACCTGAGGAGAACCATACAGACCACAAAAACTATGGATTTGGCCCTAGGAGTGCTATTTCCCATCTCTTTCTACGGAGCTAAAACTCTAAACAAGCAAAGTGAAGGCGTGCCAGGCCCTGGACAGCTCTTCCTGGGCTTTTACTGGGGTTGAGTCAGTGGGCGCAGCATCACATCAAAGCATATCTGAGTATTTACAGTTTACAAAGGCAACATGATAGGACCTTAGAATATAAAAAGATACAAAAGCAGGATGATATGGAAAGAACACAGGCTTAAGGGCCAACAGACCTGCCAATGTCTGGCTCAGTGACAAGCATTGTGGGGCCTGATGACCTCATTTGTTAAAATGAAGCTGGTGGTATAGAGCTAACACCTTTGGAACTTGATTTTAATAATATGTGAACTTAATTATAATAATGTATTTTATTTAATCCAGCATATTCAAACTGTCACCATTTCAAATCATAATCCATATTTTAAAATATTAATGATATACTTTTATGTTCTTTTTCATACTGTCTTTGAAATCCAGGGTATATTTTACATTCACAGTAAGTTTTTGTTTAGACGAGCCGCGTTTCCAGTACCCAAGAGCCGCATGGAACCAATGGCTACCCTACTGGACAACACAGCTATCAAGCCATACACAACTAATTGTCAGAGAGTGATTCTTCACAGAGGGTCCGCAGACGCCAAGGGCTCTTAAGTATAATTACATTTTAGTTAATGCATTTAAAAACATATTCAGAGAAGGATCCCATAGGTTTCTCTACATTGCCAAAAGGGCCCGCCCATAGCACAGAAACCATGAGGGGTCCCTTAGTGCCAACTCGAGTTTAGATAAGGCAACAGAGTGAACAGTGAGTGGGGAAGGTTTTACTGGTGAGGAGTTTGTGTCGATGGAGGTAGGACTCCGTGAGGGTGAGGTCCCTGGACTCCGGGTTCCCACCCCAGGCCTATCGCTTCCCAGCTCTGAGACTTTGGGCAAACCATCAGCCTCCTTGTGCCTCAGTTTCCTCATCTCTAAAATGGAATTTAAAATAGTACTCACACTGAAGGTTATTTTGTGGAATAAATGAGATGATCTTTGAAACACTAGGCACCATGTGTGGAATACATAGTGTCCAATACATGCCAATGATTTTAGGAAAACGGGAATGACTTAGTTCTATGGAAATGTGGAGTGAGAGTGTTCCAAGTGGCAGAAAAACTGTCCCTGCTATGACATACTATCCTCAAAATGCTCACCAAGTGAGAGAACTATTGCTGAATGAACTTGATCATCTTTTTGGCTAAGGCACCCATATGTTCAGTTCATTTGGTCAGAGCCTTTTGAATCATGGGTCCCATTTCAGAGAGACATGGAAGTTAACTGGCAGATGTTCCAGAAACTTACATTTCCTTTAAATGTGTGCTCTTTTCTAGGAGAGACAGTGCACTGGAAAGAGGAGGGATGACCAAGGGGGTGGGGATTTGAAATAGCACAATCTATAGGCAGAAAGTGACCAGAGGAGAGAGAAGAGGGAGTTTCAGGGGAAAAGGGGAAGGGTTTACAGGAATAAAATTAAAAGACACATGGACAAAAACTAGGGGGAGGGTAGTAATGGGAGGGAAGTTGGGAGGGAGGGATGGGTGGGCTGGATTGGGAGTAAACAGAAAACTGTACTTGAACAATGATTAAAATAAAATTTAAAAAGAAATAGCACAATCTACACTAATTAACCAGCAACAAGAGGGCTATCTAGGACTCAGATGGAGTGTTGAGCATTGGCACAGGGGATATTATGCTGAAAGCACCCATCCTCAGCAGCCTCTAGAGAAACGGGTTCACCTAGAGGATTATTAAGGAAGAAATCAATATCATAGCTGGAGAGTTCAGAAACATGATCACAATCC
Source organism: Tonatia bakeri (assembly GCA_004024845.1). Taxonomy (NCBI): domain Eukaryota; kingdom Metazoa; phylum Chordata; class Mammalia; order Chiroptera; family Phyllostomidae; genus Tonatia; species Tonatia bakeri. Next base: position 12,365 of record PVIA01010915.1, on the reverse strand, counting down.
ATCATGTAGCTTGACTTCTTTCCACCAGTTCACTGCCTAGGAGCCAAGAAGCTTGGCATGAAAGGCCAGCTGGACATGATGCTGAGACTGAGAGCTGTGCTGGGAATGAGAAGTCACTCGACACCCAAAGTGAGCCCAGAATTTGTAGAATTCTGTGGCAGAGTTGATGAGAGCCAGGCATTCTGGCTGGCCCTACCGTGGTCTTGAGGAGGGAGTTCTGGGCAGGGGCTCGAAGCCCTTCTTGAAACGGTGCCCCCTTCTCTCCTTCCTTCAGCTCACCTTCTTTCACTCTTCCCTACGGAAGGGTGACTTTGTCCCCCGGCTGCTACGTCCTGCTCCTGCATCCTGGCAGGCTTGCCCATCTTCCCGTCTTCATTGCAGGTCACCTCAGAGGTCTCCTCCCTGCCTTAAAAGCTAGGGTCTGTATAATCAGTCACTTACGCCCTTTCTCTGTACTTTCAAAGTTGATTTTTTAAAAAGCATGTGAAGCATGACAGAAAGAAGGGACCATAGAAGGTTTCTCTTATCCTTTTCTCTTTATCATAGAACAGAAGGCAGGAGTATAGTTTGATTATGTCCTATAATCTATTCCATTCATTTTGGCTCCCAGTAGATAGTGTAATTTGGAAAAGAAAAGGCACCTCGGAGCTTCCCGAGGCCCGGCAGGAAACACAAGCCTCCCTCTCCTCTCTCGTGCAGTATAATGATGCACTGGCTGCAGCTCCAGGCTGCGGTACAGATTTCCAGTCCCTGCTTTGCCGAGCTGAGCAGAGTGGAGCAGAGAGCAGAGAATTCACCGTGCCTCCACAGAGGCACCCCTGCCATTGCCCCCCTCTTCCCATTACTTGCCCCATAGATCAATTGCTTCTGTGTACCCCCTCCCCCCATCCCTCACACCTGCCCTCCACTAATGCACCTTCGGGTTTCCTACTGCTACTCAGCAACACCCGGCTGTACACAGGATCGTGCCAGCTTCACATTTTGACGGAAAGAGTATTTCATCGCATACAAGCCAGCAATCCCCTTCGGTTCTGCTCCCCTCTGTTTCCCCTCCTCCCGCTGCTCCATTCACCCTCATCTCGCATCCCCCCTACCCTCCGCCCCTGGGCTGTTGGGGTAAATAAAGGCTCCTCCGAGCAACACAATGGCTGGCGCTCCAAGAAAGCTGGGCTCACCCCGCCGGCTGTACACAGACTCCACTGGTCCTTCTGGCCAAACAAGACCCGGACACAGGAATGGATAGGGATTTGGGGGTGTCGATCGGCGAGGATGGAAGAGGTAGGCAAGAGAGAACAGAAGGCTGTGATAATAACCCCCGCCCCGAGCTCTGTCCAACGTCGCGCTCCGAGCTCCAGAGACCCTGAGCCCACAGTAGGCAGCGCGCCCTCCACCACACTTGTCCTTCCTCCGACCTGTCCTGTGGTCCAACAATCGCTCCCCAGCGTCTGCGGCAACGACCAAGGTGCTGACCCTGCAGGAATGCTGGGTCCTGGGGAAGGCCTGGCACCCCAGGGAGAGCACAGCGGAGGGCGGGGCGGGTTATTAGGGGCAGAGACGACTCGAGTTTTTAAGGTGACAGACCGGAGGAGGCACCGACCCACTGCTCTGGCACCAACCGGCATCGTCCGCAGCGTCCCCTGCCTCCCTGGCCCACACCGCGTGCTCAGGCACACAGGCACACACATGCACACACGCACCCCCACACGGGCGAGTTCACACGTACACACACTGTCACACTCACATACACATACACACATCCACTGTCACGTTCAGTCACACTCACACACACACCAGGCCTGGCTGGGGGGCCCAGGCTCTGATGCTGCTTGCAGTGCCCGTGGTCCCACGTCCCCGGCTGGGCGCTGCGTCCACGCTGCACTCCCGCGAACGGCTGGACAGGGAGTGCCGGCCTCCGGGCTTTTCCACTCCGATTCCAGGATGGCACGGGGCAAGAGGTGCGAGGCTGTGGCTCTCCTAGACCTACGGGCAGGGAAGCCCGGGGTCGCAGGGCCTCCTTACCACCCTGTCCAACCCCCACCCACGGCCGTGGGTCGGTCCGGACCAAGGTCGCCCCCGCGACTGCACCTGTGCGGGTCCTGGAGGAGGGAGGCGGGTCCCGGGGCTCAGCGGGACACCTCCATCCACAGAATGGCCGGAGCGCAGTGCGAGGGAGCGGCGGGGCAGCGGCTGCGGGGCAGTGCGGCGGCAGCAGCGAGCTCCCCTCCGCCCGCCCTCCGCCCCTCCCCGCGCTCGTGCCCGGGCTCCGGCGCGCCCGCGCTCGGGCTCCCGGCCACTGGCACGCGCGGGACCCATGCGTCATCTCCTTGTTAACATTCATAGCCTTCTTTGGAGCAGGTGGCTGCCTTTATTAATATTTATAAGTCAGTGCCTCCCCCCACCCCATTTAACATCGGCCTGCTTCCCACAGGAATATGCAGAATGTCCAAGTTGTGCGCGTGCAGTAACTCGGGATGGAAGTCTCACTGGGCCTGACGCTGTAAATTCTCGAAAAAACTAGGCGGTGCCTGAGTGGATGCGCGAGTGAATGCCTACAAGACATGCTCCAAGAACTCCTGGACTTTCCCGGCTGCCCACTGTACCCTCCTGGGGCTGAGGTGGGCAAGTTGAGGGAGGCCTGCCAGCCACAGGCCAGTTCAGACCTCAAGCCAAAGGCGATCATCACTTTCACCTCCCAACTGTGCAGAATGGGAGCTGGGTCCAGGCTGATAATGCTGAGGGAGGTTTCCAGCCCAGGCGGACTTGTGATGAGGATAATTCACCAGGCGATGTAAGGAAGGAGCTGGGGGCCTTATGAAAATTTACTCCTCGTTCGTTTGTCTGGGCCACTATGCATAAGCCAGTGCTTATAGGTGCTTTTACCTGCTGTCTAATAATTCATCAAAGCAGACAATGAAAAGTGGGAGTACTCCGAGTATCAATGAAAGGTACCGGAAGAGCGTGTCTGCTGGGAGCCCCAAGTACTTTGTCAAGTTAGGTGAAGTCAGAGGTAGTAGTGTGAGCCTGGGCTAAGCTGAGAACTGCAGCTGAAAGCAGCAGGGAACCTTTCCGTTGCTGTTTTTTTTTTTTTTTTATTCATTATACAAACATTTCAATCACAAGAAAGGCGAAGTGAGGGAATAAGGTACCGTCGAAGCAGGAGGAGGAGCTGGTCGTTCTGCCTTTCTGGTGGCACGAAGCAGAGGGATCTTCCTGTGAGAGGAAGGAGAGTAGGGGGTTAGAAGGTCCCTGAGTCCGCTTTCCTGGGATGATACCCAGTGCTGGGACTTGGGCGGGTTAACCCTCTGGTGTCTCAGGTCCTACTCTCTGCAGTAGGATATTTAAAAGCACTTACCTCAGAGGCGTTTTGTAGGGTTAGAGTACTGTGTGTAAAGTACTTCCGGGCTGGCTATTATCTTCCTTAGCAGAAGCTTGGGGACCCTGTACTAGAGGCCACCTTCTGTCCGTATCTGCAAGGCATGGGGCCCACAGGTTTGAGAGATGTTTTCCAGGAAGTACAGCAAAGTGATAAAGACCTTGGGCTCTGCAGAAAACTCGGGTTCCACTCCCCGTGTTTTATTAGCTGGTGACCTTGTGCAAGTTTCACCTTCTCTGAGCCTCACGCGTGTTTCCTTGTCTGTAAAATGGGCATGTCAATATCTACTACAAGGTTGTTGTGCAAATTAAAAAATATGCACGCAAAATGCTCAGCATAGCAGCTGGCATCTAGTAAGCATTCAATAAGTGAATTGTGTTGTTCTTATTTTTGTGAGGATTTGAAGGAACTGGAGGCTGAGGACTGACAGTCTGGGTATCTGGGATGACGGCCCTGAATGGAAGCAGTTATTTTTCCAGAAAACATTTCTTTGATTTTATTGCGGTAAAATATACCTAATAACATCTACCATGTTAACAACTTTTTAAAATCTTCACCAAGGATATGTTTATTGATTTTTACAGAGAGAGGGGAAGGGAGAAAGAGAAAAACGTGGATATGAGAGAGAAACATCAATCGGTTGCCTCCCGCATGTGTGCACTCTGACCTAGGTGCGTGCCCCCAACAAGGATGAAACCCGCAAACTTCTGGTATATGGAACAATGCTCCAACGCACTGACCCACCTGGCTAGGGCTGTGCTAACCGTCTTTAAGTGTGCAATCCAGTGGCATTAAGCGCATTCACACTGTTATTGCAAGTGTTACTGGTATCGATCTGCAGAACTTTTTCGTCATGTCAACCTGGAACTGTGTACCCCTTAAAGTCATCACTCCCCCTTCCTTCTTCTCTGCAGCCCCTGGCAATGGCCTTCTGCCTTTGTGGATTTGACTGGTCTAAGTACCTCCTATAAGCAGAATCATACAATGTTTGTCGTTTTGTGTCTGGCTTATTTTACTTAGCAGAGTACTTTCAAGGTTCATCCATGTTGTAGCATGTTAGAATTTCATTCCTTTCTTTTTAAGCTGAACAGTATTTCATTGTATGGATATACCACTTCCCGTTTATCCACTCATTCGTCTAAGGGCATTTGCGTTGTTTCCACCTTTTGGCTACTGTGAATAATTCTGCTATGAACATAGGTGTACAATTCCAGTCAACATTTTTTTTTGTTTTGTGTTCTGTGACCTGTGCTAGAGGCCGGGAAGGTGAAAAGGAGGGTGTGCCTTCCATAGGTTCAGAGTTCAGAGACTGGTTTTCAAACTCTACTACTTGCAACCTGTAGTGGGTTGAAAAGTTTCTTCCCTCAAATCCATATCCACCCAGAACCTCAGAATGTGACCTTGTTTGAAAACAAGGTCTTTGCAGATGTAGTTAGTGAAGATTACGTGATTATCGTTGGGAGCTGTCCTATGTGTCGTAGCATGATTAGCAGCACCCCTGCCCACTAGATGCCAGTAGCACCACCCTCTTCCCTGAGTTGTAACAACCAAAAATGTTTCCAGACTTCAAGTAACCCCCAGGATGGGGGAGGGGAAATGATAAAATCATCCGAGTTGAGAACCACTACCTTTGACATAGGTCTTTAAAGGGTAAGTGAACATTCTGCCAGGATGGGGCTGCATTTCATACAGAGGAACTAACGGTAAAGCTTGGGTGTGTACAAAGGCACACCACGCCTTTAAGTAAGAGAAAACAAAGACGGCCAGGTCATAGGTACAAACTGCTGGTTGTTGGGGATACAGCACAAATAATTGCTGTTGGAATCACACCAATACCATTTTAGGGGCTTATTTTAGTTCCTAAACTAAACTTCCTTTAGTCCCTAATTTACTTAAATAGAATCAAAGATTCTTGGAGTGTATAAAACATTTCACAATCATCTAGTCTAGCCACACACCAGACTCAGAGACCAATATCACATTACACACAGTTTCTACGCAGATACCTCCAGCGAGGAGAAACTTGGCTTCACGGGCTGTCCAGCCCTTTTTTTTTCTTGAGTGGTTTTATTTTCTTGAGTGGTTTTAAACTAGTAATGACTCGCTTACATTAGAAATTCGCTGACAGGATGGTGTGTATCACGCTCATCTTATTTGATCTTCCTCAGAAGAATCCATCTTGAAAAAGCCAGTTTTCCTTGACATTCAGGAAATGAGCTGCTGAATCTTTATTGAAAACCTATGTCAATCATAGCCCAGTAAATACAGAGGAGCTTGTACCTGCTAATATTTTAAGACTACTTGATTTTTCCATCACCGGTAGTTCTCAAACACCAACATGCAATTCAGGCCTATATTCATCTACACCCTTGGTCTCCAGGGTTGATTAGACTCTGATTTGCTTCCACAAGGGAAATGGAATATTCCCCAGGATTCAAAATCTACTATTCATAGCCATACCGTCTGCAGGTAATTACTCCCTACCATTAAGCACATGCAACAAGAGCAAGGCCAATTTCTTCAAGGTTGTTTGTTTGTTTTTTAATTTTATTTATTTATTTTTAAAGAGAGGGAAAGGGTGGGAGAAAGTAAGGAAGAGAAACATCAATGTGTGATTGCCTCTCGAGCGCCCCCTACTGGGGACCTGGCCTGCAACCCAGGCATGCGCGTTGACTGGGAATCAAACTGGCTACTCTTCTATTCACAAACCAGCACTCAATCCACTGAGCCACACCAGCCAGGGCAAAACCATATTGCTTTCAAAAAGAATAAGCATTATTGTAAAAATTGACAATAAATCAACCCCAAGAATAATTATAAATTACAGAGTAGTTATCTCTGTTACCTGGTGAAAAAAATGACAAAAATATGCCCTGGATTCCAGGCCAGGTTCCCAGTTGGGGGTGTGCAAAAGGCAATCAAAGGATGGTTCTCTCCTTCATCGAGGTTTCTCTCCCTATCTCCTTCCCCTCCCCTCTCTGCAAATAAATAAAATCTTTATAAACTATAAAGGGCTTAAGATAAATTCCTTTCCTACTTTTAAGGTTAATAAATCTAAACTCTACATTTTCTTTCAAAAGTCAACCACGATATTTTGTTTAAGTTGACCCTAAACTCACCGAGAAATCTTGAAGTGCCTTTTAGTATTTTTGCCTTTGTTTCTCCATTTGTAGACTCCTGATTGTTTCATAGAGATACTGTGAGAAGGTATACACACTCAGTTATAGAAAATACTAGGGAGGGAGCAAATTAAATTACCAACTAACTCCATGTTTCATTTTATTCTGGGGTTTCCTAGAACCAAACCTCAGTTGCTATCCAGCCATAAAAATGATTTATGTCTATTGGATGTTCTTTAATTTTCCCTTCCAGGGTTGCCAGATTTACTAAATAAAAATAAGAGACACCCAGTTAAATTTGAATTTTAGATAAAGAGTAAATATTTTTAAATAAGTATTCACAAATATTGCATAGAATAGACTCGCACTAAAAAGTATTGTTTATCTAAAATTCAGATTTAACTGGGCACTCAATGTGTATCTGTATTTTATCGAGCGACCCTCTGTCCATCCTTACCTTGGTAGGCACGGGCAGTTCCTAAGTGGTGTCTGTGTGATAATTAATTTAATTATATGCTTTTTAGAATGTATAGCCTATCTCAGTGAAAAATCTTGGAAAAATGTTTCTAAATTATATTTAATTGTTCTTGAAAAATAAGTCTGGTCTATGTATCATTGGTCCTCTCTTCCTCTCCCTCTTTCCCACCTAAAAGAATATCATTCTTTTATGCTTTTTGAAGTGCAGGAGCAGTTTATTTTTTTTTTTAATTTACTTATTTTAGAGAAAACTGAAGGGAGGGAGAAACAGAAGGAGAGAAACGTTGATGTGTGAGAGAAACTTCGATGGGTTGCCTCTCCCATGCCCCTGCCTGGGACCTGGCCTTCAACCCAGGCATGTGCCCTGACTGGGAATTGATCTGGAGAGTTTTCAGATTGCAGGCCAGCACTCAATCCACTGAGCCACACCAGCCAGGGACAAGAATATCTTTTGTGGGGTAAAAATGTAATATAGTTTATGAGTATGTACAAGTGCCATATCTGGAAATTTGCATGAGACTGACTAGACTGTTGTATGGGGCAGAGATGAGAATAAGAGTAAGGAGGAGCCCTGGCTGGTGCAGCTCAGTGGATTGAGCACCAGCCTGTGAACTGAAAGGTCGCTAGTTCGATTCCCAATCAAGGCACATGCCTGGGTTGTAGGCGGGTTCCCTAGATGGGGGTATGAGAGAGGCAACCGATCATTGCATGTTTCACATATATTGATGATTCTCTCCTTCTCCTTCATTTTCTCTCTCCCTGCCCCTCTCTCTAAAAATAAATAAATAAAATCTTTTTTTTAAAGAGTAAGAAGGAAATAGAAGTAGAGGAAGGTGTAGTCAAGAGGAAATTTAAAAAGAAACAATGACATCCGCCTGACTCTATCTGATCACATGCAGCCCACAAGGCCTGATATACCATGAACTTGGACTTGATCAGCATGTACACACAATAACTTGTACCTGAATGTCATTAACTTTACTTATGATGGCCAACAAGAGTGGGAGCAACCCCAGTGTTCATGGAGAGATGAATGGATAAACAAATGCAGTAGGTACATGCCATGGAACATTGTTCATGCATAAAAAGAAACAAGAGCACTCACCCATGCTGCAACATGGGTGCGCCTTAAAAACATTATGCCAAGTAAAAAATGCCAGACACAGAAAGTCAGAAATTCTGTGATTCCATTTATGTAAAATGTCCAGAATAGATAAATCCATAGAGAAAGAAAGTAGATCAGTGGATGTCAGGGGGTTCGTGGACAGGGAATGGAGAGTGAATGCTAATGGGCATGCAGCCTCTTTAGTTTCTTCTGGGGTGATGGAGATGTACTAAAATTAAGAACAGTGATGGCTGTCCAGCTCTGGGGCTGCACTGAAGCCCTCCCAACTGTATACTTGAAAAGGGTGACTTTTACGGCAGATGATTACATCTAAATAATGCTGTTATTTTTTAAAGTGAATGCACTTTTTAAAAAAATATAATAAAGATTATATTTAAAAAATAAAGAAGGAAGGAAAAAAAGCATGGTCAGCTGTCAGGTGATGCCACAGAAGCACCAGGGCCACTTCTAAGGAGCCGGCCTCGTGACGGGGAGGCTCTTGTTTGTGTGGCTGTCATGCACGGACCTTTAACTAGTATTGCTGTTAACTAAACTTTAAAAGCCTTATTCAATTTTCACTGTGACACTATAGAGTAGGTATTACTATCGTCATCTCTCGAGAGAAGAGGAAATAGACTCAGAGAGGAGTAAGGAAGGTGCAGGGCAGGGTTCTCACACAGGGCCGTCGGATTCCAAAGCCCAGAATGGCCGAGGCTCACACCCTGTCCATCAGAAAACCAATAATGACAAGAATGACAAGAATTCTAAGTGAGCCCAGAGACAGGCCTGGCAGGGCACTGCCAGCTGCCCCGCGCTGCCCACTCCTTCCTCTTTGGTAGTTCTTTCTCCCTAGTAGATCTTGTTTGTTTGTGTTTTTACTGCATTCTCAGCCTTCCTGAACCTTATTGCATAGATTTATTTCTTGCTTTAGATGCTGCTTGAAAATGTCCTCATCCCTAGACATCTTTAACAAAAGGTGCTTGGACTCTCAGAGCCCCATAAAAGCTCCATGCGATATTTTTGCTGGCAATGAAAACTTAATGTCAGAATTTGCTCACATGTTGTGAGACCTTTTGCTCTGTGTCTTCCAGCCCCTATTCCTTTCCTGGTGCTTCTGAGCCACACTTTAGAAAACAAAAGCATCAGTAGGTCTAGGTCTTGGTGTCCAGTTTGGCTTGTTACCCTGCCCCAGCCCCTCCTGAACTGGATTATGGAGTGAGGTCTGAACTCATCAGGGGCTCCCAGGGACCATCCAGAGAGCAGGGCCTCTCTCCTCCTCCTTTTCTCTCCTCAGCAGGAAAGAAGGCTGCCCACCCCTTCCTTCTGCAGAACTGCATCCCTCCCCTTCCACCTCTCCCCCCACTGCTGCCTTTCACTGAAGCTGCCAGGTTGCCATGCCAATAAGGTTCCCATGGTTACTAAAAAGAGCTGCTGCATTCCAGCAGCCAGGGCCTGTCCACCAAAGGAGAAAGGGAGACCATTATTGCCCCCAGGACAAAAAAAGGGACAGACGGGGGTCTCAGCCCAGGGAACAGTGGAAGACACATTTTGTTTATCCTGATGTCTCCAGCCTGGACCTTGGACCAGATCTTGCTGCTCCCACTCAAATTCCCCATTCCCTAAACCCGGAGAGAGGCGCCTGGCACTAGTTCAAGTCCATTGTTTTGCCTAGTGTGGCGTCCAATAGGCACCACATTGTGAAGATCCTGTTAATATGTAAATATACCAATACATCTGGGCTCTTTGTCTGGCTTTTCACGAAGTGCGAAACACGCTCGCTGTCTCCTCGGTTGGGTGTCTCCTCTGAGGAGCTGCTTTTCTCCTTGTGCTGTTCCTCCTGAATTGGCTAGCCTAAGCCACGTCACTTCGAAAACAAAAAACAAAGTTTGTTTTTTCTCAAATATAAAGAAATATGTTTTGATGCAAAATTCAAAAATGAAGAAAAAAATTTTAATCATCCACAATTCCAAAATCAAAAAGTTTATTTATTTATTTCTTTTTAAAATACACAGTTTTGTTACTGGTTTGTCTTAGGTAGTTGTAGTGTTAGTAATAGTTAAGTAGTTGTAGCTAGTTAGATATAAATAAAGGAAGGGAGCAAAGGGAATCAGATACTAAGCTCAATAAACTAGGGAGCTGAATCAAACATTAAGCCTGATTTACTAGGAAGCTGTAACATTCACAGCCTCCCCAGGGGACCACCGCAACCTCCACTCTCAGGACTCAATTCACAAAGCCAGCAGGAAGAATGGGTTACCCATACAACAGCAGAGGGGAAAAAAAAATTCCTATGCTGGGTGCATGCCCAGTTGAAGCCGAGATGATAGAGGGAGGTGCTTCTACCACGAGGCACGCCCCAGTAGGAGCCAAGATGACAAAGGTAAAAGGGAGGAGTCTAATGTGGGGAAAAGACTGGATTGGTTAGGGGGAGGGCCCAGCACAAACCTGCAAGGGATTGGAAAAGGGATTGGTTAGTTTGAAAGAGCACCTGGTCTTTCCCAGCTCGAGGCAATCAAAGCGTAGCAAAGGCCTCTCTCCCACTAGGCAGCACACGTTTGCCCGTTTGTTCACACGTTTTCTGTCCTTAACAGCAGTGCGGACTTTGGCAGCAGGCACGTCCCAGTGAGGCTCCAGATGCGGGCCCCCACAGGCCTGGGCACAGCAGGCAGCATAGTGCCGCTGAGCACAGCCAGGAGCAGAGACCACGCTGGCTTGAGAAGGACAGAGACTAAGCTGGACTAAGCTTTGGCGTGAACTGAATGACACTGCACCGCACCGGTGTCAGGACAATGGCACAGAATTTCTGTACCCTGGCCCTCCTTCTGGGCTTGGGGAGGACAAGACTGGACTTCTTCTGCAGCAGGACAGAGCCGAGCCACTGGCCTGGATGAGGCACTGGGAACCTGGGAGCATTTTTTCTACCCCAATAAATTTTACCAGCACCTCATCCTCCAATACGGGCCCCCACAATGCTTTCCTTGTGATTCTGTGGAAGAATCCCATAAGACAGCAGTAACACATAATTTTTGAAACACAATTTACTTTATTCAGATTTTGCTATGGTGAGATTTTTCCCGCTCTGTTTTTATCACTTGTCAATAAAAAATGGCAGTGCCTCAAAAAAAATCATAGTTACCTTCTGCGCCTAAAAGCAGAGCATGAACTTATGTTTGAGGAAAGCGCTCCTTCCTGGAAATCAGGGCAGAAAAGTAGTTTTTATCTCGAAGATGGGAAGTGAATACCAAAATGATTTTGCATAAACAGACCTGACTAAAATAGTCCTTATGTTCCGTTAGCTCCCCCCATGTATTTTCTACTCAATTCCCCACAATTTATTAGCCACTGAAACTCAAACTTTTTCTTTTGTTAAAAAGATATAGAAGCCCCCTGGGCTAAATGGTTCTTTGAGCTTTACTTCTTTTCTGTGAATTTCTGTGCACATAAACATTAATAAAAATAATGTGCTTTTTATACTGTTAATCTTTAGTCGGTTTAATCACAGACCCCAGGAACTGGATTGAAGAGAGTGAAGAAAAAGTCCCTCTTCTCTGACACACCCATGTTTATAGCAGCGCGACTCACAATAGACAAGACATGGAAACAACCCAAGTGTCCATCAGGGGGTGGATGGATACACAAACTGTGACGTAGCCATGCAATGGAATACTGTTGAGTCTTAAGAAGGAAGGAAATTCTAATGCATGCTATAACACAGGTGGACCTTGAAGACGTTATGCTCAGTGAAATAAACCAGTCACAAAAAGGCAAACACTCAATGATTCCACATATAGGAGCTATCTAGAGTAAATTCATAGAAACGTAAAATGGGACAGTGGTTTCTGGGGACTGGGAGAAGGATGAAATCCGGAGTTGTTGTTGAATAAGTACAGACTTTAGTTACAAGATGAAGAAGTTCTGGAAATTGGTGATGCAACAATGTGAATATACTTAACCCTACTGAACTGCATGCCTACAAATGGTTCAGATAGTAAACTTTATGTTATTTGTGTTTTACTACAATTTAAAAAGTCTGAACAAACATAGAATTACCATATGATCCAAGAGAGTTACTAGTGATATGTATATAATGTAGATTACATATAAGATTATTATATGTTATACACTATGTATAGTATATATTATTATATTGTATTATATATAATTATATATCTATAATATATAATACATGTAATATATTATATATTATAAAAAATCCAAACAAACATAGAGACACTGTATGATCCAAAGAGAGTTACTAGTGATATATAATATAGATTATATAACATTATTA